>JAMQGT020015304.1:0-218735 GCA_024447675.2 Pterophyllum scalare | reverse complement strand
TATTGCTTATCCATCTGGGGAATCCTATGGACGAGTCTGGGTTTGATGGCTTCCAGGAGAACGGTACCTGTATGACTGCATTGCGCCAAGTGTAAAATTTGGTGGAGGGGGGATTATGGTGTGGAGCTGCTCTTCAGGAGTTGGACTTGACCCCTCAGTCCCAGTAAAAGGAACACTTAAAGCTTCAGCACACCAAGACAATTTGACATTGCGGAATAGTTCCATATGGCCTCCTGTTCCAACATCAATAACTAAACTAAGAAAGAACTCAGCACAAAATATGATTCATAAAAGATATGGACTAGTTTGGAAGAACTTGACCATGTTCTCAATACAACTGAAAAAAAGCCTCAGATTTCTGAATGACATTTCAGCTTCACCAAAACCTCAAACAGGGAAAAAAAAACCTAGCGCTCCCCGGCTGGATTCGTATCTTCTACTCTTCAGTCACCTGAATCGGTCAGACACCAAATCCATCTGTGAAGGCGCTTCTTCCAGAGCGGTAGCAAATGAAAAGCATCTGCTGCCTCCCTCTGTAGTGACATTTGCAAAGCCATCACCAAGTCTCTGCTGCCCCTCACCCTCCTCCCCTCACAAACAGCTCCTCACTTTGTTCAGCGTACATACCTCGAATGTAGAGTCACTGGACAGGTTTCCACCTCAACACGCCCCGCTCTTATTGCAGAAATCCAAGTGTGCAGTCACGCAAAAACAAAAGCATGATGAACACTATCCATTCAAAGCTGGAAATTAATGAATGAGGAAAAATCAAGAAACATTTCGCATTGTGCCTCCAGGTGTCTGGGTGGTGCTGAATGAAATTTCTGCAACCTCTCGCTCTCTGTCTGAAGACTTCTGCTGGCAGTGAGCCTCCACCAGTCACATTTCTGATCTTTGCTTTCATGTCTCTGCTGCTTTGTCTCCCCTCCAACCAAACATGTCTTTTAATTAGACCCAAGAAGCTTCACTTTTCATTTGCTTTGTTTTTTTTTTTCTTACTTGAACCTAAAATATCTTATTTATTCTGAAAGAAGATTGCATTAGCAGAGGCAAGAATTCTTTATGTGTTTACTGCAAATACGGGCCTGTGGATTATATGCTGTGATGACAGCACAGACAGCACTTTATTTATATATATTTAAAAAACAACCCAGGAAATTGCATTTTGAGGGCCTGATAGAGGAAAAATAAATAAAAAGTGAACCTAGACAAAAGTGAAAGATGAAAAGACTCAAGGAACTGGGGTGTAAAGGAGTTTAAAAACACACATGCACACCTCTGTGAATACGGAACAAACAGCATCCAGGCACTTCCCACAAGACAGAATGATGCACTAACAAGCTCTCAGAGTGCCTCGTTTTTCCACCTCTTGCTGTTTCTGTTCATTTTGGGTGCCAGACACATCTGTCTGTGAGCTTGCAAAGGTTATGACTGCTTGGAGATGAAATCCTGGTGGGCGATTGCATGACTGGAATCCACGTAGAGATTCAGGTGTCTGTCAGTGTCTGCCGGTGCTCCCGACAAGTAAACCCAATAACAAAACAAGAGCTTTGGAGGCATCGAGAGCTGCTGCTGATAAATGAGAGTGTGTTCAAATCTGGGTAGAGGCACCAGTGTGCCGCACCACAGAGTAAAATATATCAAGCATAAATCAGAGTGTCTGCAGGGGATTGATTAGCAGATACTAATGAACTCCTGCCAATGCCTTGCATTTTTAACTGCTCCATGATGAAGGTCGCTGCTATGAGCGAGCAGCGGGGTATTTTATTTTAGCTTGAAACTCTTTCAACTCTTGGAGAAAGTACAGTTTTGTGGTTACTTCTAGTGTGTTTGAATTGGTCGGGCGCTGAGAAATCTTAACACCAGGCCACGCACCTTGTAGCAGCAGTTTGGGGAACACCCTTTTCTGATTCAGCATGACAGCATCCAAACCAGGTCCATAAAAGTTTGATGGAGACAAACTGTAACTGGTGACCACGGGCACACCCAACTGGCTATCAGATGAACTGGAACCCAAGCTCATCAGGTCACTGATGCTTTTGTGTGTAAATGGGAGCTCAAAGATTCCAACAACTGGTGGAAAGCCTCAAATAAGTGGAACGCCTGCCTTTACAGTAGCACATTGTATGGGACGTATTATCGTTTTCCATATGTTCTGTCATATACAGTACCGCTCAAAAGCTTGGACACATCACTTGACTGAAACAAGCTCCTCTACCTTTGAGGTCACCCTCCCTTTAATGGCTCGCGCACACTAAAGTAAAAATAGGACGGCAACTTCCTTGCAAGCAATGCATGCAGCCCCTCTGTTTGCAACAAGGACGCAACTCAGCCGGTTGCCGACTTCTGGTTATATTACTATAGGCAAGGTTGGCAAGTGCCTGAGCTAGTTTGCAGTTAAATCACCATCCTGCAGCAGCTGTGTCACTATTTGTGGAGGAATTTCTGTTTCAGATCTATCAGCCTCCAAAACTCTGTTTTCCCTGGCGTGGCTGTTGCATAAACTTTCTTCTGATTGAACAAAGTTAAAAACCACAGGTACGACCTCAATAAAATGATATAGGCCAAAAGTAGAAAAAAAACCTGAGCATGTAGGGCATGGATTGTTACTGTAACACGACCCCATTCTGCACCCCAGAATTCATTCAAAACTTTATGTGCTATCGTGTTTACAGACAATAAGGTGCTTTTGATTGTTATTATTTAGTGTAAATTCAGTGTAGCATTCCACACTTAAACATGTGTGTCTGTAGTCAGCTTCCTGCCACCTAGTTTTTGTTATCAAGGCAGCAGATGTGTTTATGATGTCCTATAAACTCACACAAAGTCAGACTCAAACTGAAGCAGAGTGTAATTCTGTCTAATTAAGTCAGTTTCTAGAGCCAAAACTATCTGACAAATCAATAAGTTTGAAGGTTCTCTCACAGCTGAAGGAGGAGATTTAAATGCAGTCATAAAAAGGTCTCCACCAGCTTGCCAGAAATGCTGATCAGCACAATGTGAAATAAAGAGGCTCCATTATGAACCAGCAGGCACGTCCCCTCTACTGCTGACGGGGTCAGAAACCTATCATCATCTCTGCAAGATTAAAATAATCAAGCACAAACATTTCAAGTTCATCATTAGTTTCTAGTGCGCCGCTTGTGATGAATGAAATCCGGCTCGAGAGCGTCATGTGAGAGAAGTCAGTTTGAGAAGTTGTTACACCAGGTTGTAGAGAGAGGCACAAATAACACGTCGCAGAGCGAAATGTGTTTTCAAATAATATTCTGCTAATTAAATTTCTCTGAAAGTCTGAGCAAAAGCCATTAAAATGATTTCAGTGCTGTTTGAGTGGCACATTATTGAAATTGCCTTCATCTGAAGAACATCAAGAGATAAAAATGGTTATAGAAAAAAAAGACTGAGCCAGTGCCGGGTCACGTCATTACATCCAACTTTCACTCCTCTCCCCTCCACTGAATATATATATATATATCTATATATATATATATATATATATATATATATATATATATATATATATATATATATATATATATATATATATATATATATATATATATATATATATATATATATATATATATATATATATATATATATATTACATAAAGACAACTCTTCAAACAAAACTTTACTCACACATGGTCCAAGACAACAGTAAACAAGATTATATGTACACAGACCAGGGGTCAGTAGGGAGGGATTACACTTACGTAAGTAGGAAGGAAGGAAATGAAGACAAAATGTGGGAAGGAACAAATAAGGGAAGCAAAGGGTGAAAGACCAAAAAGGAAAGAAGGAAGGAAGGAAACAAGCCGTACATGAAGGAACGATAAGATGGTAGAAAAGAAAAGTGTCAAGAATAACAGACATAAATGGAGAAAAGCTAAAAAGAAGTGAGGAGGGGGATTGAACAAAGGAAAGAAATGAAGGTAAGAGGAAATGACCAAGGAAGGAATGAAGGCAGAAAGAAAAAAAGGGAAGGGAGAAAGAAAAGAAGATATGAGAGAAGTGAAGGAAGAAAGACTGAAAAGAAGAGAAGAATGAGCGAATGCAGAAAAGAAAGGAAGGCAGAAAGGAAAAGGAAGCAAAAGCAAATCATCAGCTTTATCACATGATCACTGCTTTACACCGGCGGTCACGGTCGGGTGCCCCATTTAATCCAACGTGTGACTGTGTGACCCTCAAACAATCAATCTGTAAAATAATCAGAGGAAAAAATCTAAAATTGAAGTTTCAGAACTAATTTTACATTTCATCCATCACACGGTTGCAGACTGAACAAGAAAAAAAACACACACACATGGAGCCAACACAGCCCAGACAAACATGTTCCATTGGAAACAAATGGCCTCACAGGGACAGACGAGGTTTCCCCTGCAGACCCGTCCCAATGAGCAAAAACTGCCCACACCGTGGAGAACAGTGGGCAGCAGTGGAACACGCCTGTCCAGACTTTCATAATCCAAACAGTGCAAAATCATCAGGACTTAGATCAAAATTGGTGGTAAACAAAGACCTGAATAGTCCAAGGACCAGGAAGATTCAGGAATGAGAATATGCCAACTAAATGCAGACAGCAGGAACTCAATCAGATGTCAACAAGAGCTGAAGACAGAACAACGGAAGACCAGGCCAAAGCCAGGTGAGAAACACAGCTTCAAAATAAAACAGGAAAATGAAAAAAATAAGAAAGAATGAAGTGACACAAACAGCGAGATGGACACCGAGGGGCAACACAGTCGGCACCTGAAAGGTTTAAACGCCGAAAATGACTTGGTTAGGTGTAGGAGTGTACCCAGTGGATTCAAACATAATCCGCAAAACCCTGATAAAACATCTACTGCGCGTGTGGAGAGTTGGAGGCGTTATCCCCGACACTGCTGATACTGAAGGACACCTTGTATGCATATCTGGGACACCAGCAGCTCTGCCACCAAACCGAAATGAGAACAGGGAATCCGAGGGATCTCGCTTCTGACTCGACAAATACCAACATGTTCTAAGACTCATGGGCCATCCTTTGCCGTGACTTAAACAACATGACAACATCACTGCCTACATGCAGCCCAACCTTTACCTGTATAACCTATCTGTTGTTTGATGACTTGTCGGACAGCTCTTTACAATATACCAGGAAGCGTCGCCCCATTTTAAACACTGCAGTGCCCCCATAACAATGGTGTCATTGTAACAGTGGTGTGGAAATCATCTTGGGCTCCTTCCTGCTGTTCTGACACTGAGAGAGAATGCTCTCAAGAGGGAAAAAGCTGAACTTGAAAAGGAGATAAGGGCAAATGAACCCTGTGTGGGAAGTCTTAAAATACCCCCTTAAGTAGGGCTAGCACAAGAGGCTCGGGGTGTAGCACGCTGTATGGTGAGCCTGTCCACGAGTTACATAAACCAACACGAGACACCGCAGGATCCAGCTAACTGGAGCTCCTGATAATGAAAAAGGAGTGCTGAGGGGCCCTGCGAGTGATCGGGACTCAAATGCCACCTGCTGCAACGGCGACCCAGATGACTGAGCAGGTACAGCACCCAGCCGGGGATTAACTCCAGAGCTTAGGACTTTGTATTTCAGCTCTGCCAGCGAAGCAACTTGTACAACTGGGGTGTTCTAAAACAAATGAAAGGAGCAGAGGTGGTTAAAGATTCATGGGCTCTATATTCACAGCCATCCGTTTCACTGATGAGGTGCATAGCGAGGGGATTAGGGAGGCCTTGCATATTGTTAAAAGTAAATCGGTGCCTTTCAAATTTCGCAGCATTGCCCAGTCTGTCCTGCACATATAATGAATTCTAGTAATGAACCGGCCTTATACAGGAGCTGTAAAGCGTTGTACTATGCAGACCACATTTGTCACCATTACAGTCAATATTTGGTGACTGCCACAAGATGAATGTTGCCCTGGGGAACAATGAAAGAAGCCTGGTCTAATCTAAAGTGAGTCATGATAGTCTCTTTGGCTCCTGCAGGCACAGGTAATGGTCAGCATTATACAATGCAACACCAGCTATTTTCAATCCCTTTCCTTTGATTCTTTGCTGTACGCATCACACCCTGAAAGCATTCATGTTAGGATTAAGGCAATTATACAACAAAAGGATGTAAAAGAAAATGCTGAAATGGAACAGATATATTTTATTTCTGAGTCGCGGCAGAACTGACCCAAATATTAAAAGGCACAACCACCTCCTTTTCTATTTGTGCTGGTTGTCTCTGGTGACCGAGCTTAACATGGAATCAATTCAACTAATTGGAGACTTCAAATGGAATTGTTCTCGCCCGGCACCTGAATCATTGCCCAAACCGCCTCATTCAGCCTGTGAAAAACAAACAATAGTGTCTTCAATTAACTTCCTAAACTCCCAGTTATCCCTTTGCATGTCCTCGTTAACAATATTTAAATGGAGGCTGATGTGATCTCAGCTTTCTCGATGAATAAACTATTCCATCCTCCTGCAGCTTTTAGGCTACTCCAGTTAAACTGCTGGGAACACCATACCAGTAAAGCTATTTATGTAGGTCATAGCAAGACAAACTGATCCGTCTTAGGCCCTGCCCAAACGTGCATGCCCAAACTCAGTTTCTGCAATTACGTGTGGACAAGGAAAACAAAGTGTGCAGAGTTTTCTTCATATATGACACAAAGCAGGTGCTGCACCTGTGGTTACTAAGCCGTCATAGGTGTAGACTCAGTGGTAAAACCTGCTTCAACGTCAGGCTAATTGGCTGGGACCAGCAATCAGTGTGGCAGACCCTACACGTGAATGCACAAAGTGAAAGTGTTCATGGAGATATTTTAGGATGTGGACCCTTTCCTCTTTGTTTTGCCCCTCAACTCTCCCCCACTGGCCTTGCAGTGGTTATTCAGGAGTCTCTGGGGAGGTAAAAGGGGTTAATTTACTAATAGTCACACCTGAATGGGGGCGAATAAAGGCCCGACTGGACGGCTTTGGGATGGTCCCCGCATGTTTCTGCAGATACACATCTGGTTGTCTTTGTTTTTTTAAACTTTGAATGCGCAGTAGCTGAAATGATCCCCCTGTTTTAAAAATAGTTTTATGTCCATTTTACGCCGCAGTTCATTTGGCAGGTGACTTCATGTACTGATTAATAGATTTTGATGCTTTCAATCGATTTTCCCTCTGTTCACTCCAAGCAACCAGCCTCAATCCACACGTTGCCATCCAACTGTCAGATTTCATGTTCACAGTAGTCAGGTGACACACAGGTTTACTAAAGGCAGGAAATACTAATAGTTACTTTAGCATACATTTAATGATAATAATTTTCCAAACATTTAAATACAGATTATAAAGGGGAGACTCACAGACTCCCCTCTGTCAAAGAAATGTCCGACAATAGCACCCTGCTGCATGTTTTTACTGACAGTCTACAGGTAAACTGTATTCACGCTGAGTGAAATCCAGGATCAGGAGTGTTCCTGGCACACCTGGGGTCATTTATCCATGTGTGTAGAAATCAAGTGCTAGATTTAAAGTTGTATTAGATCAAATGTATTTGGGCCTTTAAAAAGGTCTAGATCATTCCATTTCCATTAAACCCAGAGGTATTTTTTCACAATGCATTTAACATTTTCAGCCACCCAGACTCTCCTCAGAGGACAGCAGCTTGCTCAGCAATTCAACCCCCCCCCCAATCCCCTATGCCAGGTAAATCCAGCCACAAACAGCTGAAAACTATCTGACTGTGAAACCTTTATTTTCTGCAGTGGTGCTGAGGGAGCCACGCTCACCTCCCCACGTTTGTTTTTGCTCCTCAGTCCATAAGAATCCAGGATGTCCACGGGCAGACTGACAGAATGCCTCGGGGCCACCCTGCGTCTCCAGCCGGGCCGGGACATTAGCATGCACGCAGAGCTCGAAGCTCATGTCCATATTACACTGTGCGTGCGTCATAGCTAACCTCCTCCTCCAGTTCTACACACTGCAGGCTAATCCAGTTACAAAACGTGAGTTGTCATGGTTACAAAATACAGACCAGCATACAATCTGTAAAAGAAGCATTTGAGAAGCAATGGATTAATAGACATTTAAAATTAAATAACCAATATTTTCAAACGAACTATGGATCAAATATTCACAAATGCTCATAATTATTATCGAAGCCTGCTCCTCCCTTCAGCTCCACAGAGCACTGAAGTGTTTGTTGTTGTGTGATGATGAAGTATTTTGCAAATTCTTGGAACACGGTCAATAAAATATTTTTTGTTAACTGTAAAATGGATTGCATAAAGTAAACCAACTAACTTTGTCCGGCTACAATATTAAATTGCTGAATTGAGCATTAAAATTATCAATCGGAATTGTACCATTATTTTTATTTATGTTAAAAAACAAACAAACATTTCACTCTTGCTGTAAAATTTGATGGTGCCGTGCTGAAAACTATTATAATTTAACCATAAAGAGAAAACATAAGCACGTCTCAGTGGATCAGTTATGCACGCTTAACTTTTAAGGCCAGTAATAACTGCGCTGAACTATAACCATGTAATAAAAGGTCATTTTGGTTTGTTTGTCATTACTGATCAATATGTCCTGTGAGTGCGTTCTCAATTATGTTTTGAGGAAAACAATTTTTCTCCCAGTTAACTTCTGTTTGTAACCTTTCACGGATATTTTTGCCATTTACGTTCTTGCTTTCCTCACATTGCTCCTTCCCAAGGATATGGACGCATGAACCTCTGGGCCAAGCGGTATTACCTCTGCAGTGACACAAAGTAGCAAATATTTGCTTCAGGTCCGCCTAATGTCCATGGACAAAGCATGCTCAATCTCTGAGGTCATACTGAGTTATACTGCAGTTAAATTAAGAAAAAGCTTAATTGAGACATAATTTACTTTAATGCCTTGTTATTGTGATTGCACCTCAGAGGATAATTTTTCAACTAATACCCATCACTTTTTAGACTAATTTCCTGAAATTCTCAGGTGGATTAAGTGCATTAGACAACAATGTTCTTGTGTTGAGGCTACATTTTGAAATAAACCTAGAAAAGAATATGACAAAAAAAAAAGAGATTTAATATAGCAGGAAGCGGAGGGTTGCAGAGCAATATAATAAGTATGCTTGTTATTAATTCAGTGTCTGATCTTGACAGTGTGGTTATCACAGCAGAAAGTAGGCCACCAATCCCAGCCAAAGATCATGTAATTTTCTGAAATGAACATCGTCAGTGCAAAGGCCAAAAAAGCAGAGGCACACCTCTCTGCTCGGGCTCCATAATGAGGTCAAGCATTAAAATATGCCGCCTCTCAGAGTGAATTTCACTTCCACTCTCATCTCGCTCTCCCATCTACGTCTGTATTCTTAAGCTTTTTCTCTCCCCGTGACATTTCAGTTGTCACAATAGCTGCTCATATAAACACAGCCAGTTAGTGAATCATCACAATTAACTTAAATCATCACAAGAGAACGTCAAAGCCGTCTGCAAACCAAACAGAAACGAATAATGACAGAGCAGATGCAAAGATTTGATGTGAAATGAGGACGCCAATTAGGACGATACCTAGAGGACGCTATTTCTGTCACGAGTCTCCGATACAAAAGTGTTTCATTGATTAAATTGAATAAAGCATTTGTTCACCTTCTCTAATCCCTATTTCATATATGTTTTAATCACTCTGTGCCCAATTTGTTTTCTCAGCTGCACATACACGAGCGCTCCGTCGGTGCCTTCCTCCGCTGCATCTCCCTGAAATCTAATGAACTCGTCAAAGATGTGACTTTTCATATATGATCCCCACTGACTGCTCGGTTAATTGCATTTTCCTCCGTGGAAACACATCTGAGCTTAAGTGGATCAGGACAAATATCAGAAACGTAGAATATTTATTTATATTTAGTCACAATTTGTGAGGCAAACGTACGTCTAGGAGCAGGAAGGAGATATTTAGTGAATATTTAAAGAGGCTGGCGTTCAACTGAGAGCTTTAGCAGGAATGTAAAAGGACTGATCTCAGTGCATGTGATACACGGAGTATGCGGTTTTATTAAATGTTCATGCGCATTTTATCAAAGGGAAGCTTTTAAAGAATTAATGGAGCTTTGTGTGCTGTGTTCAGTGTTTCAGGATTGTCTGCACCGTCTCAAGGTGGTTTTATATGGAAGATCCGTGTTCAGTGAATAAATCTCATCTCATATTAATGACTCAGTGTCTTGTTAAGCCTCAGAAGAGTCAACAGAAGAAATATGAAGACAATTTAGCGTACTGTGACACTTTTAGAGTGATTTTTGTTTAGCTTTCTGCACGGATCAGGTGTTGAATGTCAGAGTTAAAGTCATTAGATGCCTTTGCTCAAATAAAGCTGTAAACCTATCCGGCTGTACCCAGCAGCCTGTTTCACCCGCCTCGAGTTAGCGCAGTAGTAGCTGACCAATCCTGATACTTCCTCTTCCACTGAAACCTCTCTGATACATACAGGGATTAACGAGCTCTGGTGGATACAGGCAGCCAAGTGCAATTTTAGTGGAATTAATACTAAATGATGAACTGCACTGGTGAAAAACTGTTATATGGTAAAACCATAAAGCAGCAGTAGCAATGCAATTTTACTGTAACGCTGTCTGTTTTTTATTAAACTCGTTGCTTGATAGTTGATTGCTGATATTCCCATTTATCCTTTTTTAAATTAATTTATTCCAGGAAGGATTTTAAGTGCTGGATTATAGTGAATCCTCCTAAAGGTGAGTACAATTATTTTAAATCTCGGAGCGCATTATCATAAGTGGCTTTCAGTTTTTCTCGCTTCTCATTTGCATGACTCGCTTTTACACGTGTTCAGTATTTGTGGTTTTTGGTTGCAGTGACTGAATGCCTTCTTCTCTTGGTTTCCATTTATCTCTATATATTTGTTATTATGTTACATTTAATATTATTTATAGGTATGAACTCTATGGTTCTAGTACTTTTTAGTGCTTTTAGATTTTTAAAGGAGATAAAAATAAATGTTATCATTAAACTATGTGATAATCAAAGATGCATTAATGAGAGGAGGTAGATTCTTTAGGTGCAGGTCCTGAGGTGGTGTTTCCAATATCATAAAAAATATATTTTTCCAGGTTACTTCCTGTTCTGGTTGTGCATCCATCCATCTTCTCCTGCTTACTGGATCTGGGTTTTGTCCAAGCAGAGATGCAGTCTCTCAGGGGTGAACTGAAGAGTTCCCAAGCCATACAAGACCCAACCTCACTCAGGAGGCATTCGGGAAGCAGCGGGGTCAGACACCCAAACCGCCTCAACACAGTCCTTTTGATGGAGAGGAGAAGCCGCTGTGCTCTCAGCCTCTCCTGAATCACTGAGCTTCTGATCCTTTGAAGGTCATTGTGGGTAATCCCAGTCATCCTTCAGAAGAAATTCATTTCCAGAAGGTAATTTTTTTTGGTCACTAACCACAACTTCTGACCATATGTGAAGGTAGAAAAGTAGCTTGACCAGTAAATTGACAGCTTCACCTCATTGCTCAGCGCTCTCTTCACTGCAGAAGACCAGCGCAGCGTCAGCAGCACCGCAGCAATCCATGTGTAAAATCTCTCCACTGTTCCCCGACTTTTGCTCTTTGGCCGTTGTTTGCATTTATAAAGTTTGTAAAATTAAGGAACAATTAGAAAGCTGCAGCTGATGTGTGATTTATGTGATAAATTACAATCATATGTTCTTTTTGAACCAAACACTGACGCAGCGGAGTCTTAACATCGATGAATCGAGGCGGTGAGGGAGAGCCCAAAGGATACTAAAGTTAATACCCGCTTGAGCCGCAGCCTGTTCACCCTCCTGCCATCTGGCAAGTCACACAGAAATATCTGCTGCCATACCACCAGACTTTGGAGAAGTTTCTCTTCTCGAGCCAGGAGTGAAACTAGTGAACTCGCCCTCCTAACTGCACCACAGATATTAGCTTTATTATTTTCTCATGACATGCTTAATATGGTTCACTTCCACTGAGAAGAAAACAGATCAATGTGCCCACTGTAAAAATCACAAACACATTAATTCACAGGACATTTCTGATGATCGAGTGCACATGTCACACATGTGGCTGCTGGCCACACAAAACCTTCATCACTCTTCGCACAGAGCTCTTTGTAATACACCTGGGAAGAAAATAATTACACTGAGGCTGTAGGGATCAAAACACATGCATTATAGTGCTCCTTTTTCAATATGTAATTTACTGTATTAGTGAAAAACCTTATTATTCTGGCAAAACACCAGAGCAGTATCTATCTATCTATCTATCTATCTATCTATCTATCTATCTATCTATCTATCTATCTATCTATCTATCTATATATATATATATATATATATATATATGTATATATATATGTATATATATATGTATATATATGTGTATTGGATTTTTCAGCAGTTTCTTTGGCCTTGGTGGGATGAATTTACTGGGACGTCCACATTTGCAAATGGCCTTTTAACCATTCCCAGACTGATGTGCAGCAGCCACTGCTTCTCTAAGATCATTGCTGATGTATTTCCTCCTCGTCTCCGTGTCATGTTAACACACATCTGAATGCCCCAGAACAGTAAACTGTCAAACCTCTGCTTTTATAGAGGTACTCACACTTGCTGATGATCAGGCAATCACTCACATTTGATTAGCAGGACTAGAGGTAAACATGGCTCATAATTTCTAGCTTATTATATATATTGCTATGGAGAGAGCAAAGAGCTTTTAGATGCTGATACAACCTACTGGAAACATACAGCATTAAAGATATCTTCAACTGTTTTAGTTTGCCTTAGAAAAAGAGCCAGACTCCCATTACATCAAGAAGACACGGCATCCACGCTCTTCTTGGATCATACTGCGTGGATTATACAACTTGATACTGTGTTAAGATTTTATGCAGCAGGAAGTTTCCTCTCTTATTTACACTGTTTACTGTTGCTGTGGGATTACCTGTTCCCTCATTATTTGAAACTGTGGCTATGTTTAATACGAGCATCCAGGTGAGAGAAAAGAAGGAAAAACATACGTAAAAACCTTTTGCCAATCAACTAGTTTGAGCTTTTCCGTGATACAGTTTTCCATTGATCCCTAAGGCAAGTTATAGTCAAACAATGCCACTGTTGTCAATACTGTGAAAGGGGGGATTTGATGGCTGAGGTTAATGAGCCACAGTGTTTCCCTGAATTTACACAGACAAGCGGCACCATAAAGAGTAGGTGAAAGTTATATTGTCTAAAAATCACACAAACAAGTCACAAATCACTGCCAACGAGGATCCCTGATGGTGTCAGAGAGGAAGCACCATCTGTGCACAGCAGCCGAGCCTGCCAGGACAACAACTGCAGCATTCAGAAAGACTGACAGATCAGGATTACACTCAGATTTTCCAACCACAGCAATCACAGACAAACAGCAGGGAGATGCTCTTAAATTAGGAACAACCTGTGCAAACACGCCTGGTACGCCTTTTAAAACTTGAGGAAAGTTTAATTATTCTCTAATGTACGTACAGGTTTTCTCTTTAATGTTATTTTTCTTTCTTGGAAGAAAACGGCCGCCTGTGAATACGCCGTGTTCCGCTTGTGTTTTGAAGCTGCAGTTCTCAAGTGGTACCGTTTTTATGGTTGTCAGACTGGAGGTTAGTGTCACCGCAGATCCCACGGCAGATTTCTATGAGAGCTTCTGCATTTTTGAAGTTTTTAATAAAGCAAAGGCTTCACTCTGAGATGAAAGATGCAGCTTATTTTTATTGAATCAAACCTTTAAGTTCCTCTGGATCACAGAACTTTCTTACCAACATCAAAAACTCCACATAAGTCCAAAGAAGAAGAAGAAGAAAAAAAAGCACAGGCTGGTTGTGCAAGCTGTTATTGTGATCTATTTTAAAGTTAAGCATACTGAATAAGTGCCTGTGAGATGCACGTATACTGTTTTTTCACGTTTAGATAGAAAGGTGGGCAAAAATTGAGCTTTCCAATATTTTGAATGTTGCCAGAATTACAACACTAAGAATTACAGGTGCATGATGATGCACTTTAATGTGCAGATCCGCGACACCAAAAATGAAAGCGATAGCATGACGCATTATAAAGATCACAAAGATCTTTGAGCAGTTAACTGAAGACTAAATTATTGGATTAAACTGGGCACAAAATGACAATGACAAAATGTGTCCGGATTACCCCAACGACAGACGGTGCCTTCTGTTAATGTCCCAGAGTGAGCATTTAATTGAGCTGCCAGCTCCCCAAAAAAATAAATAAAAAGATGATTATGGTGCAAAACATGCTGGCAGATTTGGGGCCAAACTGCTCTCAGGTCAGTCTCTTGTTGATTAAAGGTCTGTGGTGGTGAGGTGATGAACCTTTGGAGGAAGTTATTGCCGCTGTGTGGAGTGGCAGATCTTAAACGATCTCAACGGGGGAACGTGGTGGGCTGGGACCAGAGGTCACTGAGGTCAGACCACAGTCTCTAGCAGTGTCCTGAATTCACAAACAGTCCACAGACGTGTCCAAACATGTCCAAAGGCATTGTTTTGGAGGAATTGTGGGAGAGCGATTTCATCCTGATATGTGTCCAGAAGGTACGCTGGTCTGGATCATCCCCCTTTTGGTTACCTGGAAATTTTCTTTCATTATTTTTTTAAACTTCTCCTAACATTGTTGGATGATATTCCAGTAAAAACTTAGTCTTCTCCTTTTCTCCCATTGGTTACAGCGGGTCCTTTGTATTTATAAATTTTTGGGGGTGGCGAGTGGGGTTCTGGCAGGCTGCCTTTTTTTTTTTTTTTTTTACTGTAGTGCCAGAATCATGGAAAAATGTTTTCACCCTAGAAGCTATAAGAACTCCAGTTCAGTTTGTTCCACACTGAGACCAGCTCTCTTCATCAGACCAAGGCTTGACTGACTGTAGTCCACGAAAGGTTTCACACGTCTACAATTGCTACAATCAGGTTGCAGCCGACTGAAAAGCTCGAAGGGCGACACAAAAGGTGTCAAAGCGCCCTACTTGGATCTTGATCCGACCCAACCTACCAGGTGTTCGCTGCATGTTTGAGCTAAATGCCTCCCAGCAGCCAGGTATGCTTTGCATTCTGGGACGTATCAGAGTACCGTAGACACGCAGAGTACATATTTAGATAAATATGAATGTTAGGAGTAAATTTTTCATTTTATCCACTAGTCTGGAGCGAAGCATCGTCTTCCTTATTTACAGTCGTTGCTCCCACCCAGCCACATCTGGCCAATAAGCAGAATAAACATCCTCTCGTGGTTCGTAGTGACGCCGTTTGGTTTGATTGGAGTTTTCGCTGCGTGCAAAAAAATAAAAGCAAGAAATAACTACCATGTTGCTTCACCCTTTGTCTGATGAAAAAGTACCCTTGTGTGTTAATGTGTTCAGTGGGAGCAGGCGTTAAGTCTCTTTAAGTAATGTCTCAGGGGTACACATCACAAAATAACTCTTTAGTCCAAAGTTAAAGTCATTTCAGACTGAGGCAAAGTTTTTCAGGGCAAACTCGATATAATCCTGGTCACCAACTCTGAAACCTTCTTATCTATTAGGGCAAATCTTAAGTCATGTCTGACTCAAACCAAGCCATTTCATATGCAGCCAAGTTAGAGGACTTGAGGACAATTCAGAGTATTCATAATGCTCCCTGAGAAAGTTCTGAAGTGCGCATACATCTGTCTTGGCTTTCAGATCTCTATTAATATTGTGTAGAAACAGCTGCAGGTCCTGCAGGCTAAATATTTCAACATAAAAGCCTCAAGCCTCCGAGGACCTGCTTGGTTACTTTCTGCCACTTGTTATTGTTTTTAACCAGCTGACGTCACGTTAACTTGCTTTCAGGTCTTACGGCTTTACAGAGTCTCGAGTCTCACAGCAATTAAAATATGAGAAGCTTAAACTCTCTGTTTTTGCAACTTCAATGTCCATCTCTGAAATATAAAGCTCCTCCAAAAATCAATTCAGACATCTCATGAATCATGTATTTTAAAAAAAAGAATACTCATAAAAAATTGATGGCCATCATACTAAAAGCCACTTTTATTGAAACTTAATGCTGTTTTACAGCAGTTTATGTTTTAAACCCAAAATCTTCCACGTGAAAACTGCCCGGAAACACGGACACAGATGACACATCAATCGCTGCTGTCCAGCAAATATCCCGACTTGAGGTTCAGGGAAGAACCTCAGCAGCACCCTTATTTATTTATGCAGTCAACATAAAGCAGTATGTCATTAGAACTTGTTTGATATGTTGTTCAAATATCATGACCTTCAGGAAAAAAAAATAAAACAGCTGTCTTTGTTACCGAATAACATGGCTGCCCGCTTGCCTTAATCAATTAAACGTGTAAGCTCTTAAGCTCATTCCTCTTGATATGTGTGATATGCATAATAATGACCTCATTACTGGAGGCGTCAGCATTGTGTTAGGGAGATTGGCTGCAAAACACGCTTTTATCATTTGTAATTTATCCTTCAGAGGGACCGAGGAGGAAAAAAGAAACAAATGGCGAGAGGAGACTGGGAGGCTGTGACGGAGAAACCAGACACGGTGTGAAATTGAAGCTGGTCTGAGTCATTCCAAGCATGAACGCACATGCAGCCATATGTGGCATCTGTACTATCTGCCCATCACTGACAGCATGCTGCAATGTAACATATAAAACGTGTCGTGGGCTACCTTGTGACAAAAAGGTGCAAAAAGGAAAAATGACCTTTTCTCCAGCCACTTGGGACCTTGGACTTGTTCTTTTTCAAACAGCACTGTTTCCTTCGACTCCATTTTCAAGATCTTTCTCTGTTGTCAAGGCTTCCGTGTGATGATTATCTGTTAAAGGACAATTTTTATGTTTTTATTTAATAATTGGATGGCTCTCTGGCCTGAGCAGAGCCTTGAATATACTTCACGTCAGAGTGTCTGGCATGTATTTCTTTTGCACATACGTCAGTCCAGTTTTCAGTCAGAAAATAATCATTTCGCTTTTTTTTTCTTTCTGTATCATGCTCTGTGCAGTTTCTTGTGAAATGCGTTAAGCATGACTCGCATTTAAAGGCGCTTTGTTCATAACTTATTCATGAGTTTTGTAATTCTTTCTCATGCAAACAGACAGAATGTCAAACAGGGAAACGTGTGAAAGCGGCGAGAAAATGCAGGAAAGAAAAGATTTGAGTGCAGGTCCAGATTTAGATTTATTCTGCTCTAATAGTGGGCATTTATGGTTGAAAATTTAAATTAATTTAAATTTAAATCATGCATCTATAGCATATACAGTAGTGGCTTCTCATGCATACTTCATTACATCTAATGAAGTCACCATTTTTGGAAAAGTATAAATAATATTTATAGTTCTGCTGATGTGGTGGTGCGATCTGTAGTTACAGTGTTCTGGTTAAGATGAATAAATGTAGTCAGAGACGTCTGCTGGCAGGAATGTTTTAATGCGTTCCCTCTGTTGACGTCTTTTCTTCAGCAGAAATCTGGAGTTTAGTGGACGTGTCGCTGGCAGCCGTCTGATGTAACTGTTAAACACCATCATGATGTGACTGAGGAGGACTGTTTGTTCTGTTTAGAACGTCCAGCTTCAGTTCGAGCCCTGCACCCCTCACGCGATCAGTCCCTGCTCTGCGACAGTGAAGTGTGCAGGTATTCTCACCAACAAGGGCCAACAAATGTGTTTAAAATAATTGTACTTAATCAGGTGATAATCAAAGCCTACGCTGAGTTTCCTGTATGACCTCATAGCTTCCACTTTCTCCTTTGTAACTCCAGTCGCTAAGCAGTGAAATTTTATGTAAAATATATAAAAGTACTGGTTATACAATGTTGCTGGTATGATGTCAATATGAAATCACCAGATCTTTTCATTGAGTATTTGCTGTGTCATATCACACAGAAAAAGGCGCCGCGTCGTGAGTCACACCTGAGTTGCATTACTCATGCAGGCTGTGAGGTTAAAGAAAGCAATAAAGTTATCAGTCAAAATAGTGATAACTGATAACATACTGATGTCGGATGCACATCAGTGTAAAGGTCAATCAGTCTATAAGTATAGGGAGTCATATGTTACATATGTGATGATAACTGGATACATGTGAAGTTGTTATGCAAAGTTCTTTAGTGCACTGTATGAAACCACAACTAAAGTTAAAAATGTGCACAATATCACAAAAGATGTGGCTGGTTGAAAAAATTTGGACAGGATGTGACTCATTAAGACTTCTCCTTCCTTCAGCTGCTCCCTTTATGTGTCGCCACAGCAGCTCATCTGCCTCCATCTCACCCCGTCCCTGCATCCTCCTCTGTCACACCAGCCTTCTGTATGTCCTCCTTCACTCATCTGTGTGCTTCGTCCTTTCCTCCATCCTCTAAATTAGACATGACACTGTTAAGGTCCCAAGAGCTAATAAGAGGCTGAAAATTACTTTTCAGATATCAATAATCATTTTCATTTTGCTCACACTGAGTTCTTTTGTCTCAACTCAGCCACTAGTCCAAGTTAAAATGGGCCAAATGTCATGTGTGTTGTGGCAAAAAAACCCAAAAAAACCCAAACATATCCAGCCCAGCTTTTTGACTTTTGGGCCACATTTGTTCCACACAATATTTGCCAACACCGGAGCTGATCCATGAGAGCCCAGAGTAGATCTGCTCTTTAAAAGCATAAAGTTGAAATATTTTGGCATCTAGCTTTACATTTGATAGATCTGGACAGATCTGCAGGAACCTTGATCACATCGGCGATGGGTACCACGCCAGACTTGTAGCTAAACATTTGCATTAAATTAGTTTGAACCTAAAGGTGACCTGTCGGTAAAGCAACCAGTGAAATCAGATCTGTTTGGAGCCGTGGATTCGGCTGACATGAAACGCTCTGACCAACAAGCTCCTTCTCACGTATGCAGTCTTTTCTCCACCTGAGCCGCAGCAGTAGCAGAGTCTTGGAAGCCCTGCTGCACTCTGTGGTGCAATGTGACCTGGATGAGAGTTGGAGGAGAATTATCTAATGTGGGGCAGCACAGATTGCATTGTATCCACAGGGCCAAGGACCACAGTGCTGGGAAACCTCAGGGACACAAAGTGCTGAAAGCAGATCTCTCACAGAGAAAGCCTTATTCTCTCACCAGTCTCCAGTCTGTTCAGCCCAGCCTCTGGTCTGAGGCTAAATGGAAGAATGGAGACACGTAGCTGCTTCATTATGCCAAATAATGAAATTTTGTGAAACAAAAACTTGTACATTGCAACAATTTGGAGCATGCAGGTAGCAGTTACTTCACCTGCACACTTGTCAGGTTTTTGTTGATTCATTTTGCCCCTTTGGCAGTGGTCACCAGTGGGAGCAAATTAAAGTTGACTTCAACAGTTAATCCCGGTGTTAAATTGACTTTCATAATAAATCTTAGAAAACATCATGAATTCGTGTTTGTTAGTTTTTGACTGGAGTCCAGAAGTTAAATGAGATTAATTGCATCCACCTGTGATGGTCCTGCTTAATGAGGGCACATGCATACAGCATCGGCCTCAGGCAAGTTACACAAACCGAAAAACAAACCATAAAACACGTCTTTTAATGGAGTCAGATGTGCAATGAAAATAAATGCACGAAGAAAGTCTTCATGAAAATACCACAAACATGTATGTAACTATCCCATAGATGTGACCAAAGGCCATGATACCTCCACTCCATTTGTTAGATTAAAACTTTTTGCCACTGTTGCTGTCAGGGTGAAATATTTTTGTGGTCTCTGTTAACAGTATAAAAGTCCAATTTACTCTGAGGATCAGGACAAATCAAAGGTGCTCCGTACACTTCAGATGAGGTCATTGTACAACTGTGTGAAGCATGTTTATACCTGGTCAAACAGTCACACTTGAGTGCATCCCAAAATCTGCTCTCAATTACAGACTGTAGAAGAGCAAGGTGGCAACAGTGCACACTGTCGCACAATCTTGTCAAAGCCGTCCATTGTGCTGCACTTAATTGTACCCAGTGAAGAGCCATAAATAAGGAAGATTACAAAGGAGAACTTGAGAAAGAAGTCCAAACCATGCTTGCCTTCACACCACGGCACGCAGTGCACAGAAGACAGACTGCTTCAGAAAGTTGCACGTTCCAGACAAAGGTTCTCAAGGACTGTTGGAAGCAGTCGTTGCTGAAAGCAGGAAGTGTAAAATCCTGCAAGACAAAACAGTGGGCTGGTGGAAGCATAAATCAGTAGTAGGTGATGTAAAGAGTAAGATGACTGAGGGTAAGGTCAGTCAATAAAAATAATTGGCTGTATCCTTTCACAATATACCACACGTAAGAAGGTAAATCTCTCCAATCTGCAACGAGCTCCTTTTCTTTTTCATTTCTATTAACAGTTTTCATGACATCTGTTTCAGACGGTGAGTGATTTCTATTAAAATCTATCAGATTACGTTTCACAATGGAAATGAAACTAAAGGGGGATTAAGCGTGACGCTAAGTGGTTCTGACCAAGCTTCTGCACGTGCCACCACTCTCATAAACCATGTGTTAACTGGCCAGTTTGAATGTATATACATATAATTTAGAGTTAAAACTTCTGGCAAAATTTTGCACTTGAGTCTGCACCTGCTTGTTAAAAGCGGAGCCACCTCTAAAAATGCTCTACTCTGGATCTTGGCAATCTGAGCTGGATCCGTGGCCAAGAAATCTGTCCCGAACACAGAATCATTATCTACACGCTCATCACCAACTTGACATGGTGGATCTGTGAACAAATCCAATTTCTCTCCAAAATAATGCCTCTAACAAGAGCCAGCACCATGGCAGCACGTCACACACGATCAGCCGCAATGTCATACAAGTCAAGAGTGGCTCAGCCACGTCTTGAGACATCTTGTCGTGGAAACTGACCGCAGATCTATCCGGTGCCTCTGGCCTTGGCTGTTCCTAATGTAAGCACGGATGCACACTCGCCTCCTCAGGCCGGATGCTGGTCTCTACCCTTCAGATCACAAGTTCAATTAATTTCACAGTTGGCGGCACCCACAGTCATTTCACCGGGGCCTGTTGTCTGGAACTGGAGAAAAATGGGAGGAATATGATGCACCCAGAGCTGCAGCCGCTCAGCTCCTCCTCCTCCTCCTCTCTATCCCCTGCACCCATGAAGGCTCCAATCGCCCGGAGCCATATCTGATCTGATAGGGCCATGGCTGTGCAGCATATTAAAGCTCATATCACGACGATAACGGGAGATGAGGCGGATTCATGCATCATTACTGCTCTGTAAAGACATCTCTTTTCCATCTCATACAGCAGAAATATTGGAATTTATGAGAAAAAATGAAGTTCATTAAGGAGTTGGAGCTAACTCACAGTCCGTGGATCAAATAGCTGTTGGATTCCATCATAAATAAATACAACAGTGACCGCTTCAGACATGATTGGAGGTCAAGTTAAACTCTGCACTGCAACACAAACATTTCAGAGCACATAAAGTGGAATAGCACCACTGCAAATGCCCAAATCAGCTCGATACGCTAACACGTTCTCACTGAATTGGTTTCATCAGGACTACGGGGCTCTGAATGGGCAATTGTTTGCTCTGAGTTATTATGAACGATTAAATTCACAGGACACCTATGAGCAAAAAGGGGTATCGGTGGCATCGATCGATAAAGAGATCACTGCGTAATTACAGCTTCACATGGACTCTGCTGTTGGCAAAGTTCAAATGTGTCAGAGCTGCAAGGATTACTGGACAAAAAGGAATTTGCAGCGATATTGATAATCAATTGCAACTTATTAAAAATGCCAAACATCTGCTGATTTGAGTTTCTCAAATGTGAAGATTCACATGCAGAAAATCTTTAGGTTTGGCCAATTAAAGGCGCCTCCCTGTGTTAACTATTTTCTGATGCTTGCGGGCTTTTTCTATACTGAGGTATAGAAAACAAGCAGATGAGGCAAAAATGAAACTGTCTACTTTATTAGAATGAGTCTGGGGAGATCAAACACCTCTGTCTGTATTTATGATTCTAGCAGGTAACAAGTGACTTATAAAAAAATCCAGGGTGTTGCAATAACATTGGTATTTGAAAATTAAGTATGGATATTGTGTCAATAAGACACATATAATAATTACATAATTGCTATTGTTATGCAGCTGTTCGTTTTTGCATACATAGTTGCAGCTACACATTCTGTCGCCACTGCAATTCACTCATTTAAATCTTCTGCCTCAAAAACAGAGAGTGAACAGAGTGATACATGAATGAAGCTGATTAAATTGTAGCCATTGGAAAAATATCCATAGATATAAGGATAGCAACAACATTGTGAATTTTCTGTTGCCACAATAATCACAAAGTGAAAATCAGACACCACGACAGCTCCGCTTGGAACAAGCAGACTGAATTACACTTGTATTTACTTCTGTGGACAGGCTTTTGGTCTTCTGCTGCACTCTTAATCACAGCAACTGCACTGTATCAGCAACACTCACACTCTGACAAACAAAACTTCACACTTGTGTAACCACTGATTTGCGAGTGTGTGCGATCAGAAAACTTTGGACAAAAAAGGATGCAGAGTGATGGACAGAGATAGATTTTACATCAGTGGTTGGCTTTCAGAAGAATCACTGGAAAACACTTGAGTCTATATGCAAACTGCTCGCCTTCAACTCGAGACAGACTTCGTTTCAAGGGTGACCTGGTTTCACTTCTGCTCAGCATAACTGCACTGCTGGTTAAAAAAAAAAAAAAAATGCAGATATGGCCTCAGAACCTCTGTGTCTATCCATCCATCCCTTTTCTGTACTGCTGCTTATCCCAGATGTCACTGGAAGCGACCGACGAGGCACAAGGACGCTCCCTGGACAGCGCTCTATTGTAACATAGGGCTCACTTTCCATTTAACAGGACCTGAATCCAGAGAAAACCCCAGCTGGGCCTGTCCCCAACCTTTTTACCGTGACGCCACGGGCTGCACATCAGCTCAGTGGTACGCACTTAAATTAACGCTAATGCTGATAGCTCGCTGCAAACCACATTACACTCAATGATGAATGAGACCAACATCCGTAAATATTGTAATGAACCATCATGCATTCCTGCAGGCACCCAGCTGGCATCGACTCTAATGAGCACTCAGAAAAGTGGCCGCACAGCTTGTTGAAACATCCCTGATAGATGTTTCACATTATGGGCAAAAAGGACACCTTTAGCAGAACTGAATTCACCCTGCTCCCCTTTGGTTTCCTTCTTTAACATTTCTCATCTTGTCTTTTAGCCTTTCTGTCACACAGGGCTGTGCGTGCTGGTTGCTTTTCCAGGACAACACACAAGGGATGATACTAATCACAGACTTCTCAGTGCACCCCACTCACAGCTTATACACCTCTCACTGTGTAGTAAGCCTACAATCCTTGAACTCTCTGTCACAGTGTGTTGCTGTACGGCAGCTGAATTTTTCATACTCAGGCTGCTACACATCTGTGCTTTTTAAAGAGCTGGATTTATGAATGAAGCCTGGTCTGTGAGTGAGTGTTTGTGCGTGCGTGTGTGCGGGTTGCATCATTCGAGTCATTCAAGCTAGGTTTGCCCAAAAGGTCGCAGGAAACCTGTGGGCAGCTCTGTTCACAGAAAACATTCAGAGGCGCTCACTAATGAAGCATTTAAAGCAGAAGACTCCTGCACATGAGCTGCAAATGCGATTTCTGATGATTTTTTTTTACATACAATTAGCATCAATTTGTGCACAGAGTGAAAGCTAGCCACTGGTTGCAATTTGACAAGCCGCACCAGAAAAGAGAGGAGTGGCAAGTGTTCACAGATCACATCTCTACCCAACTGGATGCTGATTTGTTTGGATAGTATTTGTCTCCAATGGGCTCGGTGGGCTTCAACCAAGTCATATGTGTACAGTGTGTGAGTGCACATGAGAAGCACTCCACATTAGATTATTGTGCTTGTATACAGACCAACGTTTTATTGCTGTCCTGGACAAATTATGTATCTTCAGGTGGCTAAAATAATAATTTGGTGGATTTTTGGAATAAAGCGGTTGACGCTGTTTATTAAGAAGCAGGCAAAACTTCTCAACTTGTGAAGGATATTAATATCTAAATCTGACACACATCTTACTGAAAGCAATCCAAGTTTAATTCTAAGGCTTCCCCAAGAATGTCCTGAGGTGAGTTAGACTCAGCTGTTCACTATGACAATCTGAGCGTTTGCACGGGGGAAAACTCATGACATCAAATGTAACGCGCAATCGTACAAAACCGGTCCAAACAGCATCAGGAGGTGTGCGATTCGAGACACAGCTGCACTTCAAATGGAGAAAATGGTTTAAGCGGTAGAGGTACATTTGGTGTACAGTGTATAGCACAACCATAGTGTTGTGTTGATGCATAAAGCAGCTCAATGAAAGTGTTTTTATTGGCTATTTGAGGCTGGTGGTGAAGCCCCACAGACCCCCATGTTAAAATACCTGAATTTCGAGTATTTGAAAGCATATTTACAGCATATGTACAAAACGAAGACAGTGCACATGTTTCTACGCATTCCTCAAATTTTTTACATTCACTCATACATGCACATTCATACTAATCACGAGGGAATTTAATGATAAATTTATAATTTTTTCCATCAATCCCCCACATTTTTTTTTTAATCTTACCTCAGTTTTTTCTTCTAATACTTTGTTTTTCAGGTTTTAATTTTTCCACCCTTTTGTTATTTGCCCCGGCGCCGTTCTCAAGATTCTAAACACGTCCTTCTCATCTCGACTAAGGCCAGTCGGAGGTTTCTCCAATGCTTAGTTTTGATTTTTAGACAAAAACCCATCATTGCAATGTCAGTGTGCGTGCCTCCGTTGGTCAAATGAGGGTAACTATTAGAAAATTGAGTCCCATTTGTTTTCCAAATGAGCATATTGTCCTTCACAACAGAGACATTAACATTCAGCCTCTCCTCACAACACTGAAACTCTTTTTTGTATCCTTGGTTGTCAGCTTTTTTTCTCTCTCTCTTTAATTATTCTATCGCTCTGGCAGCTTTCTGGTCTCAATGCAATCCCCTCATCATTGCAAAGGGAGAAGACTCCTCGCATGATAAAAACAACGCTGCCTCGGGCTGGCTCGCCTACTGTACGATAGCTAATTCTTTGAATACCAATACAAGCTGTCCTCTTGGTATTTGCTTGTGGACGGTGTGCTGACAGAAGCATTTCCATGTCCAGCTCCGCCGTGTCCTTGCCCCCCCCACTCATAATAGATATTGACAGGTGCAGCGCAGATAACACTAATCTGCATCCTAATGGGATTTTACATGTCACAGAGCGCTTTCTCGTCACCACGGCATTCAATTCACAACTTTGTTATGGAGCTAATAGCATTACGGTGGCACAGCCTAAGGCCTTCAGAGGCAAGGATGTGAAAGTGGAGCCTGACTCATTCACAGGTTTGCTGTCTGAGCAGGTGAACTAATGCTTATTGGACTCAGCATATGGCCCTTTAACACTCATGATAAAAAAAAAAAAAAAGAAAGAAGCATGTCATTAAAATGCACCAGTGCAAGATTTATTCGCTGAATGAGAGATGCTATTTTACCTTTAAGAGCCGCATCTCTAATTTCAGGAGATCGAATCACTGCTCAGAAGGAAAACAACATTGTGATGGATTTTTGTGGATTTCCAGTCTATGGCATTTAGAATTATCTTTGATGCGAAGGTCAAAATTTTTAATAACAATTTAAAATAGTGAAGCACTGATTCTATTTCTTTACCCAGCCTCTTGTGAAAATCCTAAATTTATCATCCTAAATTTATCATAGCCAGTATATTCTTGAAGTCTTTCTCTCTTTGTTCCCCTTCTATTGCCACTCTCATAGATACAGCCATTCCCTTCCTGTTGTTCTCAGTGGGTCTCTACCTTTCCATATGACCTCCACACCCACCTGCTGCCACGTGTCCTTCAGTCACTGTCGGGTCATCTTTGTGCCACATCAACTGCAGGAGCCCTGCAGCTTTCTTCTTCTCTTTTTTCTCCTCATCACCTTTTGCCTTCAGTATTTTTCTCTCTGAGCAGTGTATGCGAGCTCACATCCTGTCGCAGTGACCTCCTTCATATCACGGAACTGCAGCATGGCATTAATGGAGTAATTGTTTAAAAGGCACCTATTTTCCAGCTTCGTATTTATATTCCCCTCTGTGGTAGTTTTGCATGATTCAGACTTCCAAATAGATTACAAAGTAAGTAGACACATAACAAATCGAGTTTCATTTGTAAGCATTAACTGATGATTGGTTTGTAGGAACTCAAAGCACACAGCGCTGATAAAAGAAGGGAGCGTGATGAACTGCAGGGAGTGTCTGTGTAATTTTTTTCCTTGATGTCTTTAGGATTACATTTAAATCTGGATACTTGTTCAGATTTTTCATAATAGCCTTAAAGTCTCTGCCAGGGGCAGCTTCTGTTGTTTTTTTTTTAAGTTTAAATATTTGTGAATCACTTTGAAACTGCCCTTCTGTGTAAATGCATTTTCCTTCCTTTGCCTTTTATGTTTCACTTTCTTTTCTTTATTTGACTCAGATGTATAACATGTAGGGAAAATCTGTAATTAAAGATAAATATGCCTGAGTACTGGTTAAACTATCTGAGCAGGGATCTCTACAGTAGAATACACACACGGATTTATATGTAACTCGGTCGTTGTTAATCATATTCCATCTCAGACTGATAATCTTTTTTCCACTTATAAAATTACAAACTCTTAATTTTAATAGTAAATACTAAACCTGATATCAGAATTCACAGGGATCCACAAACTGCAACACAAATATGCTCAGACAGAAATAAGGTAGCCTCGATATGAAAAAGGACAATATAAATTTCCAATTTTAGATAAAAAAGTGTTGGGAAAAGATACAGCAGGAGCTCGGGCTGACCTTTCATTTGGTGAGCTCTTGAGATGTTATTTCAGTGTACAAACATGCACTACATAATTCATGAGGAGAAGCTGGATCAGACGAGGTGTTAAGAGGCTATCTGTGTGTGTGTCGGGACGCATGAATGAATCTCAATACTCAGTTCTCGGCCATGTGGCTGGAACGGCTCGTGGGAGTCTCAGAGTGTGAGCTTCATCTAACCACCCTAATCAGGTTCATTAGCCTCCTATTTAATGGACAAGCGAGATAAGGAGACGAATCAATTCATATTGTGCGTTTGGCAGCCACAGATCTCTGCACGACAAGGGGACTGTCTCCCTGCTGCTTGAAATCACGCTCATTGAGAAAGAAGGGGGAAGGTATGGCTCAGGAAACTGCTGCACTGACTTGAAATGACCTGATAAAGACCAATCACAGACTTGATGCTACCTGAAAATTCCCCAGCAACACTCACATAGGTTTTTACAGAAAACAAAAGACTGGCCTACTTAACGTTTAAGTTTATATGCATTGGAATTAATGCAAAAACCTTAACCTTTCGGTTATTAAGATTCATCATTGTTAAATATTTTCAAAAGTTTGCTCGAACAAAGTGCTTAAAGTGCTTCACAACTTGTTATGTTCACTGCTCCTCTTGGCTGATAAGATGTCTTCTCGAGTTAACATCAAATTACACGTCTTTAATTCAATTCAGCCGAAGTCATAAAACAGCCAACTTTGCGCTTGCATTTTGGTGTGGAAGACACTCGATGCACTTGCTAGACCCATCTGCATGCATTTGGCATTGCACTCTGTTGCTCAGTTGGCACAGAAACACTCAGACATTATGTCTTGGTGAATTTTGTATTGCAGCATCACCCTGTTGTGTACACTAGCTCTAAAAAGTATGCAAGAGAAGCTGCAAAGTCTGTGTACATTGTTTTTTATGCACATCATGAGTATAATTTCATATCCCTATGCAGAATCAAGTGCAATGGGCAGTGTTAAAGAACACAAGAATAAGGCTTCAGTCACACAGGCCCAGAGACTTGTCAACGACCCTCTGCTTTTACTTTGAAGGCGAATGGTCTGTTTCTGGTTTTTGTGTCGCGCTCTTCACAGTTTCGCTGCCACTTAGTGAGTAGTTGGTGAGTCTTTGCAGACAAGCTGGCATCTTCCCTGCAAACTACTGCTGGCAACCTGTTAGCAACCAAAGCAATCACATGGCGCTTTTTGTGACCAATTTCACCTAGCAACAGCCAGCAAGTGCTCACCAACCAGCGCTCACCAACCAGCTGGGCTTTAGCAATTTTACAGCAACTGCCAGCAACCTCAGGCAACCACTTGCAAACTGGTGGGAGAATGCTAATTTTCTTCCTAGCGACTGGTGATTGCTAGGCAGGTGACTCGGGCCTAATATGCACCGCTTTACCAAAGAGTTTACTCCGCTTAGTCTTTCAAAGTTAAATATTTAATTTTGAACAGATATCTAATAATAAAGTCTTATTATATTAATTATTTATATTAATATAATTTGAAAACTGTGGAAAGATTTATGACCCAATTAAAGATTTATGATTTAATTCATGCTGACTACAAGTACCTCTCAACTTTAATGACAAGCTTAGCACTCCCTCACACTGACTGTCATGAGGCTTAGTTTCAGTGATGCCAGTGGCGATAAAAGCGGGAGAACTGCAGCCATCTTGGCATTTCACGTAGTTGCTGGTTATATTAGCTTTTATTTCATTTCTCTATCCAACATGTAAATATAGTGTAATGTACTTAAATTGAATGAAAATAATAGTTGACAGTGTAATGTTGCTTCTGGCAAAAATTTTAGCAGAGTCAGGGTATTGCTTCCACCTTAGGAGCAAAGCGTTTCTCATGGACAAATGTTTTTAATGGGCTCTTCTTTTAAAACTGGAGTTCCTATGACAATATAATCCCACTGTGGCCCAGCAATATTATGCAAATGCACCAATTACTCTTTGGAATAAAAGCAGATTCATTTTTCTGCATAAATACACAATGCAAAAATATCCCATTTAACCTTGTTACCACCTGCTCCTCTCATCTCGGTAAACAACTGCACAAAAGCCGTGTGACCCTGACATCTTGTTGAATATTTTATTCTGCCCTCCTTTGCAGGGAAAAAAAAAAGGACTTTTACTTGTCTCTGACAGTTGAGTGTAGTGCCATTTGCCTTTACAACATGTGTGTGTGTTTAGGTTCATATGTAGTGCAGAGAAGGATGAAGTGTTCACAAGTGAGTGACATAAAGCTGCAGGGATAAAGCACTTGTATTCTGCTCTACGCGATGCCCGGCGTTTGAGTCTCAGCCGTCTGAATGCTTTGATCATCTTAATGCCGTGGGTTTGACTATGCGGCTACGCCTCGATCCTGCACCGCGTCTGCCATTTGCTATGGTATAGATGTGACCAGCTGGGTGATGAGCCGCGGCTCGTAAGTGTGTAGAAGGCGAGACTTGATGAAAAGCAAAACAGCTCCTTTTTTTTAAATGTAATTATTTTTCCTATAGAAAATCAGCAGTGCTGCTGTGCTGTGTTTGACCACCTGTGAAGACTATACATCAGATGCTGTTTCTAGTCCTGCTGGTTTTAGATAAGTGTTGGGATGGGAACTGGTCTGTGTGGGCAGAACACAGCAGGGCTACCACAGACTTCCCTGCCCTTGTGATAGAAGTCTTGTAGCTCTGTAAGCTCAGTAACTGTGATATATATATATATATATATATATATATATATATATATATATATATATATATATATATATATATATATATATATATATATATACTGGCCATGGAACATCTCAGATCCTCTGTCTTTTGAAAATGTTAAGTATGAGGACTATGTACCTTTTAAAAGGTTGAAAGGAACAGTAGCTCTTATCAAAAAGCTCAGATACAGATCTCTAACCACATCGTCAGATACGAACCTTGACTATTGCACTTGAGGTCCTTAAACTCAAGGTCACGACCCTCATCAGCTGTCATAACAACCAAACATTGATTTAATCTTACTTTAACGCACCAAATCTCTGTCTTCCTGTTCACAAACTCCCCCTACGCGATGAGGAGAGCAGCAACCAAACTTCGCACACAGCGACATGTTAGATATTTTAATCCATTCCAGATATTATGACATCATCACATTGCCTAGCAGCCGCCTATCAAGAGGCTTAAATTACAACTTTTTAGCATTTATACACCTATAAGGGCATCGTATCATTTTAAATTTGTGATTTCACCTTCCAGAACTCCAGGAAGGTAAAATGGGACAATTCAACTTGATTCAGTTGAATTTAATTCAAATGCCAGAGACTTCGCTGCTAAATGGGACACACCCACTCATCTACCAGTAGTGTAGCTGTACACATCATTGATTTCACCAGCTACTTTCCTTAAATCAGTTTCTGTCGTTGCTCGTTCTTTTCAGACTTTTAGACTCCAAAAAACAGCAGGTCCCTTTAAAAAAGAAAGTGTAGTTATTCTAAGAGAATATGCATTTCAACATACTTTTCAAGAGGTATTCCACAGTGACTTTGGATATTTGTACACAGACTATCAATGAAGCATTAAGCTTACATAAAATCAGATATCACCAAATAATTTCACATTATCAGCTTCAATCCCAAGCTGCAGCGGCACACTGAGGGGAGAATCCAGTCCTTCTGGAAATGATTCTGTAACAAATAAAATCTTGGTGGCTGATACACATTCTTATCTGCCCAGATAAAGTTTCAAACTTTAGAAAGGATTTCAAGCAGCGCCAGCAGGGAGCCGCCACTCGGTCCAGAAGGAGCCTGACTCACCAGTGATCTCTTTGAATCAATATAAAGGTTCGTAGTCAGTTTGATGAACATGACTGTGCAGTGAGCTGATGTCACCTTACAGGATTTTATTGAACAGTGATTCTCATGCTCGAAGTTTTCAGTTACTGTATGGTCTAATTCACAGCTGCTGTGGGCGCCTGTAACGGCGACTCGGAATAATAAGGACTCTGTAATTGAGACAAACCGGGCAAGTGAAACCTACTTGGCACAATTTGACACCCCTCCATTTGCACTCACACTCAGCTACGCAGCCCCATACATGCATAGGCACAGACACACAGCAGGCCAGGAGGGATTAAAGCACGGGGAGGCGGGAGTGCTGCAGCAGTGATTCCAATAAGACAAGGTCACCTTAAGTGGATTGGGATGACGGGGGTGGGGGGTGGGGGGGTGGGGTTGGGGAAGTGGGAAGACAATTCCCCCTGGAATGAAAACAGGGAGCAACTCATGAAAAAGTAATTAAGCAGGATGCACATCAGTGGAGGCCACGGGCGGCGAAAGCAAGGAGAGAGATGAAAAAGCCCCGAGGACGAAGGAAATGTTTGTTCACAAGATGTCTGGGAGATGTTCACTAAATGCACACATTGGGATTGTTTAACCTCGGACTTTTCCGAGATGTTCCACATTAGCCTTACAGTTACAGTGAATCAACAGCTAGTCTGCTTCTAGTTCTTATTTGTCAAACGTGGCTCTACTGTATTACTGTGCTGATTTTGTGGCTGATTTTCATTGAAAGTTATTTTACATTAATAGAAAAATATTTATTTTTTGAAATGTCAGCACCCTGAGGGAAACTTCTGCCGCTTTCAGCATTCTTTTCTTTGTTGCAGCAACGATAATGTAGCTATGCTCTGTGTTTCATTTAAAATAATGCAAAAGTTATCCTAATTTATTCAGTTTATATCTATTTGCAATAATTGGTTAAGTAATTTAATTACTTTTGAAAAAAAGGTCATGTATCTACTTTATGCCCATTATGTGGGTCCGGGCTTTGGGAGCAGCAGTCTAAGCAGCGATGCCCAGAGCTCCTGCTCCCCGCCCACCTACACCAGCTCTTGGGATGCACTGAATGCACTGAGGCATTCCCAAGACAACTGAAAGAGGTAATCTCTCCAGTGTGTCCTGGGTCTGCCCTGGGGTGTCCACGCTCCCTTCACTCGTTAACAAGACCCCAAGATACTCCTCCATTTGGGGCAGAAGGTCATCACCAACCCAGAGTGGACACTCCACCCTCTTCCAGCTGGTCTCAGACTTGGAGATGCTAATTTTCATTTCTCCCACTTCACACTTCAAAGTGCCCCAGTGTGAGCTGGAGGCCAGCGGCCGATGAAGCCAAAAGAACCACATAATCTTCAGAAATCAGAGAGGTGACCCTGAGGCCACCAAAGAGGAGGTTGTCTAAAGCTATGGACAGAATCAGTGATTTCAAAAAGTCAGAAATTTTCAAAAGTGAATAAAACAAAAAAACAAACAAAAAAACGTATGTGCCAGACCGGCTCAAACCAGTTGGATAGATTTCTGTCACATCAGTGTGAAACTGAAGTTTAGATGTGGATCTAAGAACTCTGAGAACAAAGCTGAGACTTTAATTTCATTACTGAGGCAAATTCCTGATCCTGATACACAAGACAGTCGAGCTTTCTTTGTATCTTACTGTCATCTAAAGCGCTGCTGATTAATTATTTCAGACAATAAAAGCTAAGCGTCTGAGTTAAATGGCCTAAATCTCATTTTGATGTCAAGCTGAACTCAGTTTTGAGCTCAGAGAAACAGGCTGACCAAAGAGGAGGTCTTATTGTAAATGTCCCGTTCCTTTGGGAACACGTTCTTAGAGGAACCTTCTAAAATTTGTGCTACTTTAATTAAATCGACTTTCCTTGACTTGAAGAAGACAGCCCGAGTGTTTTTACTAAAGGAAGCTTCTCCAATTAAAGCATTTGATAGCAGGCCCTTTTGCAATTATGATGTAGCTGAATAAGAAAAATCAATAGAAAGATGTTACCTCGGGCCTTAAACCCAACCGCTTCACCTGCCCCTCCCTTCCCTTTTTTTTAAATATCAAGTCCTTACAGTGAAACAAAGCCTCTGCGCAAAGATAGTAATCTCACTTATTGACTGCAACTGCTTGACTTCAGTAAAAACTGATATCCATATAATCCATCACACAGTAGATGCACCAACTGGCCCCACTTAGTCACTTTACCACCTGAACCAAGCCCTCCTGCAGGCAAACCAGAGATGTTCCTGTGTCTCTGTGGATGCACTCGATGCTCAGAGTGCCATGTTATATCACAGGTGCATGAATATTAATGGCATTATTTGGATCTTTGTTTAACAGCTTGGTAGGACTGACGTAGAAATCTGTACTGTTCGTACTGTTCCTGCCGCTATGGCACCCCCACTCTAACAAAAAGTGGTCGCTCACGCGCACGCATGCACGCACGCGCACACACATATAGACAATTGAGGGGAAGGTCAAAGTCATCCGTGCTCAGATATGGTTTTAAAGGAGTGACCAATAAATGCAGTCAGAATGTCCCTGAATAGAAAATAACCTTTAATGAAATAGTTTCTTATTTTGTCAATATGATGTGTTTATTGTTGACTGCTCAACTGAGAGGGAAGCAGGAAGAATAGAAGCAATGACAAATGGAGTAAGGGACGAAGGAAGGAAAAAAATTCAATGGCGAATGGAAGGAAGGAACAAACTGAAAAGGACAGGAGGAGTTGAAAATAACTGAGAAAAGGAAGAAAAGAAGGAATCCAGGTAGAAAAATATAAGAGAGGAAGGGGAGACAAAGGAAGGAAGAACAGAAAAACATCAGATAAATGTAGTGAGAGTTAGCAGAATGGAACTCTATATGAAATATGTAATAAAAATGAAAGAAAAGAACAAAATATGCAAGTTAAAGATGAAAACACTGAAGTAAAATGACTCCAAATGGTCTTTAACTACAACAGTAACTTGACTAAATGAACTTTCCACCTCTTCACATGAACCAGAATTAAGGACTTGATGTCTGGCTGGAACAGATGACCTGTGCAGATGTTCACTTTGGATGATATTTATAAAAAAAAATTTAAAAAATGAAATGTTTGTTGAGCAGATTTGGAGTCGGGGCAGGATGCAGTCAGCTGTGACACGTGCACATCTGTCAGTCTGCTTCCTCCTGACAGTAGCTGTATGTTTGGGGAGTGTGTGTGGGGGGGGGAGCCTGCCGACAGCCAGCTGTTAAACGAAGACGTGTACGATGGAAGCTGACAGGACCTCCGCCTTGAAGTGACAGCTACCGCCATCAGGCCGCTAAAGCGTGTCAGCTAATAGGTGCAGGGAGAGGGTGACAGGTACAGTCAGGAGAGGGTTGCTGCCTCAGACAGCATCTGAAGTGTTAGACTTTAGTTAGAGGGACTCATCCAGTTCATGAAAGTTGACATTTACTGCTTTCAAACCTGCTGTATTTGCTTACACGAAATGAAGCATGTTAGCTTAGCTTTCACCATTTCTGTAGACTGGTTTGGGGTCTTTTCTTCAGTGCGTTACCCTAAAGGAGCTTCAAGGTGGAGCTTTTTACCTGTTCCCAGCAGCAAATGTCAGGAAATCCATTATCAGTGGCGCTTGTAGCTTTTAAGGGTTTTTTTTTGTGTCTGTTAAAAGAGTTAAATGAAAAGCATGTAAGCACTCTGTGGCATTTCACCCTCTATCTGTTTTGTATACGGGCAGTGCAGCAGTGCAGCGGTGCAGCCATTAGTTTTGTTGCCTCCGAGAAAGTCTTTGTTACTTTAACTTAGCTGCAGGTGAAAATGTGAGATATGGAACTGTGCAAAAGTCTTGAGTCACCCCTCAATTCTTTACATTTTCCTTCCAGTCAGACAGACTTTATTTTTTAAAGTGGTCTTCAGCAATAGTTCCCCAGGCTCTCTGAAGGTGTTTCAAAGTCTTTGTTTGGACATTGGCTCATTTTTTGACCTGTGAATCATTTCAAGCATTAAAAACACGTCTAAATCAAGGGACTCAGCACTTATTCAACTACATCAGTGTTACAGTATGACAATTTTAAACTGTATCTTTTAGGCACTTTCTTTCTAGCAACCTGTTGCATAAATATAAATAGATAAATAGTATTTTTGCGCCAACAAAGTGATTCCCCAATAGCTGTTAGCTGAACACTTTTGAGCAATCTGAAGAAATGGATGACAAAAGAAAAAGTGGCAGACTTAAAAATTATCTACAGCCTATGAACGGTGTCTGAAGGTCATGACCTTAACAAATGGGGGAAAAAAAATCCAACAAAGAGCTGACACAGGACCTGAGAGATGCAGCAGGTCCTTCACTTGATCCGTCTACTGTTGACTGAAGCCTCATCAAGAACGGTCTCAGTGGAAGGGTGGGTGTCAAGAAACCATTCTTAACGAAGGGAAACAGGGAGAGGAGGCTGAGGAGGCGGGACTGAAAATCAGTGGCAACGGGTCTGAAGGAGGGATGAATTCAAATTTGAGATTTCTGGTTTAAATTGTCAACAGTATGCATGGAGGTGGTCAGCTACTACGGTGAGAGCGTACAGCCATCTGTAAAACATGGTGGAGGCCCTGTTGTGGTTTGGGGCTTCAACCAGTGGTGTCGGCGATCTTACCTAAATTGATGAAATAATGAATGCAGAAGAGGACCTTAATATTTTGATCCACAGTGCAATACCCTCTGATTAGCAACGGCTTAATTTTTCAGCATGACAATGATCTCAAACGCACTGCCAATGCAGTATCCATACCTGGATAGAAAAACGTACCGTGGAAGACAGATATCAGTCATGGATTGGCCTCCCCAGAGCCTGGACCTCAACATTACTGAAGCAGTGTGGGATCATCCTGACAGAGAACAGAACAAAAGGCAGAAACATCCAAAGAGGAGCTTTGAATGTCCTTCAAGAAGCCTGGAGAACTGTTCCTGAAGGCTGCTTAAAGAAATTACAGGAAAGTCGCCTCAGAGTTCAGGCTGTGTATGAATAAACATGCTCATACCAAATATTCACTTTGAAGCTTGTTTAACTGATTTTGCCTTACTTTATCTATGGTTATACACATTTGAATAAATCATTGCACCTATTTCCCATTTTCCCAGCAAAATATAAAGAAATGAGGGGTGGCTTGAGACTTTTGCACAGTAATGTACGTAAACCTTTCAGTGGTTAGCAAGACTAGAAAAGATCCTGTTTAGAAATCTATGAATTAACATCCCTGCACTCATTTTGGCTTTTATTTAAAAAGGTCTACGTTAAGGTTCAAAGATAATTGTTCACATAGAACAGAGGTTACATAAATTCTGCAATTTGAAGCAGGTCCTTTCTTGAGCTTTTGTTCATTTTACAGTGAATGTTCATCCAAATCTAACCTAATGAATGGTTCTCAGACAGAGAACGCACTCATTCACCGAGTTCTAGCTCAGCGAGAAAGCCCGAGCAGAGATAACCGAGAGAAGCTGCAGAGGTTTCAGAGAGGACGTGTTAGGACTGCAAGCTGCTGAACACAAGCGGCCCAAGTTTAACTCCTTCAGGTTGTGTGAAGCTGAACGGTTCAGAAATGTTCTCCTCTTTTCATTGATGCCAGACATATTTTTTTTAATCTCGCAAAGCCATTTTCACTGCAAAGCTTCTGCTCACAGCGACTGTCACTCTCTATCACCGGGACTCTAAAATAAAACTGTCAGGTTACAATCATCAGTTCAACTAAATATGCCTCCTGCCACCACACATTTCACAGGGGAGACACCTCTTGGTGCCTCTGTGGTGACAGGTGTCTTTAAGACAAGCTTGTAACAAAGCTTGGGTCTGAACTGCGGTCTCCTGAGATTTTTGATCAGTTACATTGTTAAAAGTGAGCTTTTCAGAGACAACCACACATTTCAGATTAAGACATTTGAAAGGATTCAATAACAGATTCAAGGTCCAATGATAAAACAGAAAACTAAAGACATTTACAATGAAACAAATAAAGTATCTCTTCAAGGAATAACACGTCACCATTAAAAGCTTTTTTCCAGGCATGTCCTGCAGCCCTGATCTTCTCTGAACATTACCCAGCAGAGCTGTGTGCGAGAAACCAAATGTCCGAATGAGTCACGCTGGACATTAAGCAGACTTTACCCTGCCAGCTCCGTGGTGCAAATAGAGGAGGTAATTATCTGGACAGTTCTCAGTCAGGAAGTGGGTATCATGCCTCTTTCGTTCTGGGCCCAGGCGCCACCTTTTGCCATGAGCAAACTAAGCTTTTCCAGTAGTAATAACACGTTTGATAGGGAGAATCTTCTGCTGTGTGATTCATTTGAGATACAATGTTTCAGCCGGATTCTCCTCACAATGTCAAACCACAAAATTCACATTTTTTAATCACCCAGATCTGCAAACTTCACAGCATAACTTCCATGCATTAATAAATAGGATTCTATCACGCGGTCACTCACACACCGAGAGCCTTTCACTTACCTTCCACACTGCTGAAAAGTGTTTATCCGCTGGCTAGACTCTCACTTTTAAGCATTAGAGCGGCCCTATTAATGTCTGACATCCCCACCTGTGCATAGAGGTCATACAAATAAAGCCGACCAACGTATTCATTCAGAGCTGCTGTCAAACAGCCACCAGCAGAAATGTGTTGGCTCTGAGAGCCACCTACTAAAGAATAAATAAAATATTACCACTCTGGCACTCTACACCCGGCGACTGAGCTGTGATTATCGGCCAAGGGCACTCTACTGATCCATGTGTGCGTGAAGTGTGAGCAACTCCTCTTATCAGGTGTGAGCAGAAAACAGGTTGTGTAGCTGGAAAATGGAACGTTTAGGGAACATACCGTAAGACATGGGGATGTCCAGATCACCCTGCCAGGACATCTGCCCCGATTCGTCTATGGAGTGCTGCGCTGTAGAAACACAAAAGGCCTCTTGTTTATGGCACATTCTTAATATGATGCTGCTTTTGATTTATTAGAATTTCAGAGGACAATAGGAGGAAAATCTACAACTGTGCCATGCTACATTCACACTGGCTGCCTACAGAGTTTGCAAGTGTTACTTTGTCATTGGAAGTGTGGATTTAATCATAGATAAGAAATGTGTGTCTGTGTGTGTGTGTGTGTGTGTGTGTGTGTGTGTGTGTGTGTGTGTGTGTGTGTGTGTGTGTGTGTTTGGGGGAGGGGGGACTTTGCAAGATGTCACTTCAAGCCATTATGAATTGTACCGTCCAGCTTCCACCGAGCTGAAACAAAAGTCACATTCTTGGACTTTTTTTTTTTCCTGCACAGTCCTGCACACAGTCATTTGGCAGAGAGAGCTTGACAGCACGGCACAGTGAGTGAAATGATTGTTATTCTGCACTTCACTGTACTGTGAAGTGAAAAACAGTTAATGAGGATGGACTACCTTTCAAGTGGCCACGTCCAAGAGTGACAAACCCAGAGGAGATGAAGTTATGCATGTCTTGGCCTCCACTGCGCAGGGTTTCTTTCCCATAATGTCCTGGTGAGACAAAGATTGTGGAAAATTAATATTTCAGGAGAATGTTTGAGAGTTTAAATGACATTCTGCTTATGTTGCCTCAAGTTGACATACAGGCTTGGTAATATAGACTTAGCTAAACTGACATTATCTACTTCACAACTTTAAACAAGGCAGTTGCCTGAACATTGTAAGACTGACTTCTGTTAAGCAAATCCTTCCCTGCTGTTCCTGATCTCTTAATACACTACACCGCCAGAAGTATTCGCTCGTCTGCCTTCACGCACGTATGAACCTGAGTAACATCCATTCTTAATCCACAGTTTTTATGATGTGTCGGCCCACCCTTTGCAGCTGTAACAGCTTCAGCTCCACAGGTTTAGGAGTGTTTATGGGAATTTTTGAAAATTCCTGCAGAACCACATTTGCGAGGTCAGACACTGAAGTTGGACGAGAAGGCCTGGCTCACAGTCCCTGCTCTAAAACACCCCATAGGTGTTCCTATGGGTTGAGATCAGGACTCTGTGCAGGCCAGTCAAGTTCTTCCACACCATCCATGTCTTTATGGACCTTACTTTGTGCACCTGAGTGCAGTCATTCAATTCAATTCAATTTTATTTATATCGCGCCAAATCACATCTAACAGTCGCCTCAAGTCGTTTTGTATTGTGGGTAAAGACGCTGCAATAATACAGAGAAAACCCAGCAGTCAAAATGACCCCGTACGAGCAAGCATTTGGCGACAGTGGGAAGGAAAAACTCCCTTTTAACAGGAAGAAACCTCCGGCAGAACCAGGCTCAGGGAGGGGCAGTCACGTTGGAACAGAAATGGAAAGCGACCCATTCTTTCAGAAATGTTTGTAGAAGCAGTCTGCATGCCTAGGTGCTCAGTTTATACACCTGTGGAAGTGACTGGAACACCTGAATTTGATTATCTGGATGGGTGAGTGAATACTTTTAGCATTATAGTGTATATTTGATCTACTTCTGGCAAATATCAACCAGGGAACATTTACAAAGCGTATGGTCTCTGACACTCTGTGGGACACTCCTAATGACAACAAAAGCTTGTGTATTTGGCATTTTGTTATTTTTACAGTTTTTCCAGAGATAACATTTGCAGACAGAAAGTTTTTTAAAAAAAATCTAGATTATTATGCACTTTTTAGGACAGTTGGCATTCAAAAAAACATGCATATTGTGGGGAGACCCCACCACAGCAGTGGTGACATCTAAGCATTCATGCATAAAGCTGTGCTCTGAAGTCCCATTCATTTCCCTGTAGATAACAGTATGAGACTCACAAGTGGAAAATATGAACAAAAGAATTACAAAATACATTTAATGTTTGCAATAATTATACAGGTTCGTGCAAAGAAAACCTTACTTAAGTTTAAAATTCAATTTAATTTTGAGGAAAATCTGCAAATGTTTACATTTACCTTTGGAGATCTGGTTCAGCTTAGTGAGTCTCACTGAAATGGTGTTTAAATGACCTATTTTGGACCAAACGTCTGGACAAAATGGGAGCATTACTTGAGATAATTAAAATGACTGAAACTAGATCGAGAGTTTGTTAGCAGTGCAACCTTCACCAAAGTTTAACCCACCTGGATTTCCTTGACCCCCTCCGGACCCTAAATTCACTGATTGAAACCACTCTGCTGGAAAGAATTGAACTGCACTTTTGAACTAAGCAGTGTTTGTAGTGAATTCTTGGTCCTTTCTGCCATTTTGTAAAAGAGTAGCTGCAGATGACAAGAATACTAAACAAGGCAAAAATGGCACAACTGACAAAAGTGACTCTCGGGTGGGTTGATTGGCTTGTCAGTATGCAGTAAATAGAATCAGCAGATTTTAGGGGTCTCATATTTCACCTCTCTCTTTCTCTGAAGTAACTAAAGAAGTGGAAGAAGAACTGGTGGTTTTGGCTCCAGAGGGGAAATGGTTAAGGTTTTATCTCATTCAGAATAAACTGAACTCTTTTAAGGCTGCTGGAGACGTAAGTGTAAGAACGAAATTTGTTAAACCTTAGTTGTGCACTCCATCGGACTCTGTCTGTGCTAAAAGATTTGTAATCAGTCATTTGCACCTCTTCGGGCTGAGAGCACAGTGTGAACACAAAGGAGGAACACAAGGTGTCTGCTAGCAGTGTGGCCGTGTTCAGTGGTCCTGTCTGTCAAAAGGAACCCTTAAAAAGTTTAAAAAGCCTTAAAAATGCAGCATTATTTAACAGAATTTATTTATTTTTTGATTCAAACAGCCTCTCCTTCCTTTCTCTGCTCTCTCTTAGTGCCGCTCTGTATTAACTAGCAAACAGTTAAACGTCTATTTCTCCAAAGAGCCACTTCAAAGTCAATAACATCACTCAGACCTTTGGGCCAGGGGAAGCCAAGATCGAACAGCATTTCAAATTATCATAATGAGAAGAAACACCTGGGACCATTAGGCCTGGTCTTCATCACGCTGAAGTTTGGCAGCGACGCCTCAGCAACACAGCTCGTTTGTTTCTTTTTATCAAACCCAGAGGACGACTAAAACCTGATTACTGACGCACTTTGACCACCACTGTTGGTGTGAGACCTTTGAAGAAATCAGTAACTATCCAAGGATGGCAGTTAGCATATTTCACTGCATTTAGTGACCGATTTGTAACAGTGGAGCGCTCTGTCTGTGCAGATATGGATGCTGTACTATATCTATGTTTTGCCTTTCACGGAGCGACTCACAGACGATTCATAAATTCTGTACACTCCAAGGACAACGCCATTTGGCTGAAAGTATGTCGCTGGAAACAGTGACCATGATATAAATTGCTCCCATGAAGCAGCCTGAGCCTGTAGAGCCTTATTTTTATTATTTTTTATTTTTCTGGAACTGTTCCCAAACACTGCCTTATCCACTCTGCATAGTGGGGAAAAAAATCTAATGTTTCTGTTCAGGTTGTTGTCATCCTTTAGCTACAGTAAATTTTACCTACAGATTTAGGAACAGCAGTTTGACAAAACAGTCTCAGCTCAGGTTCTTTCAGTTATACTGTTTCCCTTCTCATTAAAGTCTTTATTGACATGTGCAATGCTTTTATACAAATTTATCTTTTATGTACTTTTGTTCCAGCAGAGGAAAATAGTGAACAACTACAGCTAGAAGCAGATTAACTTAGTATAACATAGAGATGTGCGTTGTAGGATTCTTTCCTCTAGTTTTTAAAGTACCTGCAGCTTTATAGGGCTGCATATAGCAGCAGGATCCATATGAGCAGCAACAAAGCAAAATAGTTCCCGCACATTTGTGCACCTGGAGTAACAGTGGTATCTTCATTCTTTATAACTGTTAATCATTCCTGAACCAGACATGGACTGTGTCAGATGTGACATTTCAACTGTAAAGTACACCTTTAGGTCCTGTTGTGTATTGACTGCACACAGCCAATACACAACACTTACAGATGTTAGCTATAAGCTAGCAGGCAGTCATCATTTGCAGCTAAACTTCTTGCAATTATCTCCTTCCAGTCATGCTCCAGATACACAGAGTTCTAGGACACATTCCAGATCCCCCCACCCCACCTACTCCACCCCACCCCAACTACTCCATCACACCCCGTGAATGCTGGTTGCAGAGCTGTGTTTCCTATATGCACCTGAAACTGATATCGGTCACCTGATCTCATTGGTAAGTAAACAGAAATGTAATTTCCAGAAACAAACTACTCCTTTAAAAATGATATTTTAAACAGTTGCATTGTTGCAGCTTTGGAGCGGCGGTTGGCATTTTTTTCCTCTTTCCTCTTGCAGCAAAATCCATGCATCAAACCAGCTGCACACAGAAAATATTTTCTCTTCTCCGGGTCAAAGCCTCTGGACCTGCTCACCAGGATGACTGATTTGTTTGGCACCTTGACATGGCACAGGGCGGTTTCTAGTTTGAAAAAGTGATTGGCCTCATTAGTGCTGCAGGAGGACGAACAATTAGCCAATCAGCATCAAAAAATCAAATATCCCTGACCTACAGAAATCCGTTAGAGTGAAGGCAATGTCAGGCTGAGGATGGAAACTGAGTGTAAGGCGTTGACAGTTCTGTCAGGTTTGCAATCCCATGCACCACCTTTGCAACGTTGACAGTGAGCCAGGCCTTATTAGCCCATATCAGTGCTGGGCCTCACTAATGCTCTTGTGGCTGAATGAGAACAAATCCCTCCAGCCAGGTTTAAAAATGTGGTGCAAAGGTTTTTTTTTTTTGGGGGGGGGGGGGTGAAAGCTGTTAAAGCAGCGGATTAATGTCTTTTGTGTTCACCACAGTGTGTTCCTGCACATATATAATGATTTCTGAATGTCAAGTAAACTTGTGGAGTATAAGTTATTAAAATAGCATTTAGTCAAATAAATACATACACAAAAATCTTTGCTACTCCACGAGCATTTTGACGGATCCAGCCTTGTGATCACGGATGACAGTGACATCATCCTTTGAAAATTTTATCCCATAGTTTTTTTTTTTTTTCCCCATCGAAGCTAAAATGAACCCAGCTGCTGTGAGTGTCTTAAATAGATGATTTCATTCTCTGTGTGGAAAGCGTGGAAGACATTTGTCGCCCATTTTCGCAGAAACATCGAAACTTTAGAGGACAAAATGAGAGCAGAGAACTGAACTCCAGGAAATTGAAGCGATAATGCTCGCTCTGGGACAGTTCTGGAGGTGTACTATCCTCACCAGAAGACACACTCCATCAGCATCGTATCTTCATGGGCTATAATACAGTTTCTCCTCCGGAACAGCAAGTGCAATTTGTTCATAACTTACTGCTGATATTTTGAGTTCATATCCAGAACTCAACTATTGCTACACGTCATAAACCTCTTTTAATGAGTTTTCCCCCTTTTTCTAACACTGTCCTTTTGGGGAGATATGACTTGGCTCTTGTAGGCTTATAATTCTTTGAAGGGCTATTTTTTAATCACAGCATATAAAGACAAGTGATAAAAAAAAAAAAAGATTGAGAAGAGAGTGAGCTTCATACACTTAGAAGCCATCCACTGAATGTGGCTTCTTCTGAGTATATTTTATTCTCTTTTATGGTTGTATGTCAGTGTTTCACAGAAGTCTATTCAAATCTGTCTTCATTCTTTTTGCCCATTAACTCTGATTTGTTGCAGTGATCCAGAGGATGGTTTCAGACCGCCAAAAAAATACTGCACCTGTGGGATTGTCTACATCTTTCTTCCTTTTTCTCCTTATCCTTGGCTTCAATAGTAAACACCACGGGGTCAAGGAAGGTGTGAAGCAGAAATTTAAATTAATCCACAGTTTGAAACAGATAGTGGATGAACTGAGGAGCTGCACAATTAACTGTGAGAGATGTAAATGACTCTAGTAGAGTCCAAGAATAAAAATATGGAGCTGAAATATCTAAGTCCTCTTAACCTAGACCTTATTCCATACTCTAAAATGACGGCAGTGTATTGTTGCTACATGTGCTGCCATGCAAAAACAAAATCTCCTCATTCTTTTGGTGTAACTCATGGAATAAGAAATCCACATTTTTGCAGGAGTAGTAATAATATGTTGCAGTACAGTGTGTAAAAACTGGAGATGTCTGGTACTAATACTGCAACACTTACCGGAGAAACTTTTCATTTTAAATTCCCATTACTGTCTAAAATATGTGACTCAAATCTTCCTTGTTGTGCATCCATCACTGCTTAAACATCGTTCATCCTCCTCTTTAAGCTCTCCATTCAAAAGCATTTACCCTTTCACTGGGAGGTCCTGCTCATGTTCACTCAGCACGCAGAAGCCGAGTAATAAAACAGAGGTTTCATAATTTACCGACATCTTTTCTGTGGTTGTTACCATATACTGAAGGAAATTATGTAAGTTTGTGAATCACACGGGGAAATAGTCCTTACTCAGTGTTTGCACTGGCAAACAGAGCCACTGAAGCTTATTCTGAAAGGTGTGTCACAGCGCTGATGTTTTATCCAGATGGATCAGCTGTAAAACGTTCTTTAAAACGTTTTGAAGCTTCTTTAAAACATTCTTTCTACTGGTTTAAATTTTTTCTTTTTTAGGGTTAAGACTTGGTTTTAGGGTTTAAGCTAGAACTACATTTAGGGTTTAACTAGAGCCAATACTGTACACTTGATACTGAATTACTGCTGCTTCAGAAATTGACTGTATTACCTCAATCTTGACAAATGTAATGCAGTTCATTACACTCACTAATTCAGTTATAACTTCAAATTACAACAGCAAAATTTCCAAAACACCCCCCTCGGGTCTAGGCTGTTGTTTGAAACTTTATGAAGTTCACCTTTGAATCTCAGAACAGAGTGAAATGGCAACAAATTACACAAAAATGATGAAAGAGAATGTATTATTTAAGACTATCTGAGTTGGTGATTATGCAAGACATAATCTACTTTTCTTTCTTTACTTCTTACTTTTCTTTTCTTTGGTGAAACACAAACATATAGGCCAGTGTTGCTTCTCTTGTCTGAGGAGCTCCATTTCACTCATATATGCCAATAAAATAAATTCACTCTGTTGCAGAAAAATGAGTCATGTGCTGATATCCTGCTATTTAGTACTGTCAGTATGAGCTCTCTTCTGACACTTTGCTTCATGTTGGGTGGTGGTGCTGATGGAGAGAATGGTGAAGGCAGAATGACACCAGAGTAAAACATTACACTGCGGAATCTGGGACACCATACTAGGCCACTTAGCAAGCAAGCCCATCCCTGGAGCAGAGATCTGGAGACCAACAAGATAAAAGTATGAGGAACGGCTTTACACAAGATTTCTCTCGACAAAAAGCTTGCGCAATCCTGCAGAAGGCAAGTTTGCATCTCAATTTTTCGCCAATGCTGAGTAGGCTTACGGGAGCACAGTATGAGTAAGAGGAGAACTCAGACAGAGCCTTGCATTTCATTTATGCATCCCCTTATATGCTGCCTCTTAAGAACAACTCGGGGCAAAGGATCTGTTGCAGTGGATGCCAATCAAAGGATGCTTTGGCAGATTAATGAGAATCTCCGTTTACGTTGCTTAATGCTTGCACATCACAGCGTCATAAAGCTGGATTTGTAAATGGACGCGCTGTGAGAGCTACACATAAAGACAGTTCCCGGCCTTCACACACACATTGATCCGTATAAAAGCAAAGCAGTGTCACCTACCGTGGTTCGCTGCCTTAGTGTGAACAGGTGTGTAATGATTCTTCGAGGTTCTGACTGGTGTCTCGTCTTTGGGGGACCCGTCGAATCGCTGCAATGTTTTCATGCTCATACTGAGATATTGGAACTGGCCCTTGTTGTCTCAGAATGTCAGCCAGGGCTCTGGAAGGAAATCACACCGACGTTAAAAACAGAAACTGATATGTTCCCTTTTCCAATTACGAATATTTTCTTTTCCTAGGTCTTCCTAATTGGTTTTAGCTGCGGCTTCAATTTGAGCCACAGAGGTTTGGAGCAAGGCGTAAAGGAAATCCTAATTAAATCCACAGTCACAAGGGGGTAAGATGGTCAATAAAGCAATACACAAGATACAGATTATTATTTGTACCAGACTCAAGTTCAAGGCCTATTTACAAGGTGTTAAGTCAGTGTATTTTCTTTGGATCCACCAAACAAAAGTGATATTCCACTAATATAATGCTTCCAACTTTTTGGAGGCTCAGTGTCTGTCTACATCATGGAGTGCCAGCAGTGGGTTTTCTTAGAGGAAAAGGGCAACGTAACTGTGTCAATGTCAACCTAAAGGAACCACACAGTCCACTTTTCCATAACTCTGTGACTTTGGGAGATATTCTGTATATTAATAGAATTTCCCTTCCAGGATGAGCACACATTAGCTGTTTCGTTTCACAGACAGAAGCGACCTGATTTTGCATTGTCCCAGTTGATACCTCGTTGTGTGCAGCAGGAGTACATCCTGTATAGTTTGCAAGAATGGGCCCAACTTTCATCATGTATCTTATAAGACAAAACAACAAATTGTAAAGGAAGAAAGTTTCAGCTGCTTAAAAACAGCAATTGGTATAAATTCTATGACTGTTTATACAGACTTATAATATAATAATATGCATAACTTTTTGTTTAATTTGTTTTATTAAGTAAGGTCCTAAAATGAGGTTACAACTATATGTCAGTGGTCCCATAACTACGAGAGCTAAGCTTTATACAATATCTACAAAATCTTTTGTAAGTAGGAATCTTTTAGGATGCAATAAGAAAAATATAGAGCCTGCAAACCTTATTTGTGAAGACCTATTTCACAGTTGCCCATTAAAAATTTTGGTTATATTTTAGAGCAAGAACATTATAACATTATTTTAAAATTAAGGCAGATTCTAACTGACTGAGAAACATAATTACCATGGAAAACAAAGTGGGCCAAGAATCTATCCTTGGGGAACACCACAATTAATCTCACTCACTGTTATTACGGCAGAGATGTAATAGTGGCAGTGTATATGTAACAATTTCAGTGTAAATTTCTTAAAGGATAGGAATAGTGATATTTCATATTTTTTCTTGTTGTCTCAAACGCATTTGAAAAGAATCAGAAATAAAATGATTCTAATAATCTTCTAATTTCAGTAAGTGCTGCCCATGTATGTACACATAACTGAGTCTGTTGCAAGATGCCTTTCATTTGTCTCTGAGCATCCATCAGGTTCCAGGTGACCTGTCTTAGGGTTAGATGTGGATAAGGTTTGTTTTAACCACATGCTAAACTGGCTGCCCCAAACACTCACAAGCACCAAATGTGTAGCTGGCATAAATTGCATCTCGTTTTTTTTTTTTTCCTGTGAAAAGTGATCAATAAAACTTTAGCTCTCACTCGCATTTCTTGTGTTTCGGTGAAGGTCACAGACCAAACAGAAAAGGTCTGCCAACAGCTCAATATTCTGCTCACATTCCTCCCTCAGTCACAGAGGTAGGAGCCTAAATCACTTTAGAGAAGCACCGGAAATTAAGAGAGACGCTCACACTTTTCAGGAGCAGACCCTTGCCAAATATAAAGCTAATCCCATGTTCCACTACTTCTTTGTGGTCACGGCTGTCAGCATGAATGTCTGCTGCCAGCCTCTGAGGTCTATTCCAGCAGACATCATTACAACAGCTCTATGTGCCAAATGGTTGGTGAAAATAAATAAATCATAAAAAGAAGGGAAATGCTACTGAGCACCCAGCAGGCCGTGCCTCCTCGTTTAATTGTCCTCTCTCTAAACTCTCGATGCCAGCCCTCATATTGAAGTGGTGACATTAAGCAGATCCACTTGAAAGTACACCCCATGGCTAGGATGGAAAAGCAGTATGAAGACATAAATCTAAACATTACTTCACTTCTCAGGGTGGAGAATGAAAAAAAGATATTTGTTGTTATTTTTGTGTCGATTTCAAGCACAATACTGTATAATAAAGTCAATATGGATATTAAAAGCTTGCTGTGCCAGCTATTGAAAGGAAAAAGCCAACACTCAAGCTTAAATTGAATCTATAATTGATTTACTGAAAGGGTTTCTTTGTGTTGTTTGTGAGAGCTTGAATTTGGACAATTTCTATCAAGAACCCATTGCTGCATTTCTCTGAGAAAGACAGCTGAGTAATCTCCCTCGACATTTTCAAATCAGAAGGCAACAAAGTTTCATGACCCAGGCATAACAATGCTCAATTATCATCAAGTCTTCGTCTGTGCTCTGGGAGAGAAACAAGACGTCCTCCCCTGCTCTGTCCAAATTCAACTATGCTTAATAGGAGGTGACTCAAGAGCCTTTGAAAAACAGCAGTGACTGACTGGCTATAAATTTTCTTTAATTGTGGGTGGAAAATTAGATTTTAGTCAAACTGAAGACTAATTAAATACCCATTTATTCTTTTAATACCTACTTCAGTGATGATGAATACACATCAGACATGGGAAAATGCCAACAGATACATTTTGAGATTGCAGCTACATCCATAATGGATAGTCTATCAGGCAGTGAAACAGATTGTGGTTTTCCCAGTTCACCTGTTCTGTACTTCTTGTGGAAGGACACTCATCTAATAATAATAATAATAATAATAATAATAATTAAGGTGGAAGCCAAATTCAGAACAATAGAAGAAATTCTTTCGAACCACAGACCACATGAACAATCAAAGAACAACTAAAGAATTTACTCTAAAGCAGGCTGATGTCCTATAAAAATACTATGAAAGTCATTCCTCTGAGAAATGCACAGAGCTGAAATTTAAAAAATGTGCATATACAAAGCTATAAAAACTTTATGACATTATGATGTCATAGCTATATAGTCACCACCCTGTACCATGACCTCAGCAAAGTCCACCATGGCTGCCTAATCAGGTCCTCTTCTACTAACTCTGAAAGGTTTCAGCTGCGAGCAGAGCAGGCCAAGTGGACTTTTGCTTGAATCTGAGAAACAGAAGAGTGAGTTTATTGCTTTTATTTTTAATGCCAATGTTCCCATGATGGCAGGAAAATCCCTTCATGTTTAGTTTCAGTACAATCCATGCCAAAGCTGTAATACTGAATTATTTAGCACCAATGAAAAAGGATTGTGTGTGTGTGTGTGTGTGTGTGTGTGTGTGTGTGTGTGTGTGTGTGTGTGAGTGTGTTTCCATGATCACTTTTGCGCTATCATTTGGTGTAAAGTTTGTTTTTTGTCAGCCATCACTTGTCTTCTCTCCTCCTCTGTGCTCCTGGATACTTTATTTTGTCAGAGCCAGATTCATGTACTGACAGGATAATTCTTTTCCTGTTTCTGCTAAGAGACAAAAAAAAACAAACAAAAAAAACATGAAGTACAGACTGAAATTCACGTTCAACAATTGCCTCCAAGATTTTTCCCAACATCTTCTTGTTGATGTTATTTATTATATTATATATATATTATACTATGTTTCCATGTAAAATAGCTCAGAAAGGCACTTTAGACAGAAAAACCTTCATTTCCATTCACAGGCTCATTCATGTCTATGTCAGCTACCATGCAGTCTCTGTGCTGCTTTTCTCTGCCATTTTAAAGATGGGGCAGTCACAGCAGCTCACTTGCATTTATAGCTTAAAAATTAAAGAAAATATTAAGTTGCTTTAGGGTTCAATGGATGGATGGACAGACAATGACAACATCTGAGTGAGAAATAAGCTATGCAACCCTGGAACCACTTTGGCTATTTAAAACTTTTGGGGGTGGGGGAGCCTTTGATTTATTTAAAGTACCTCAATTTTATACAAATAGTGAGCAGAGGCCTGCATGCTCTTCCACTTAAAATGCATTGCAACGCTACCAGAATGCACTGCATAGAAAATAAATGGAAAGTGTGGAAATGACGTATCCTGCAGACATGTACTCTAATATGAGTCTATCCATAGTTACCTGGGTGCTTCCAGGCTGCAGTCAATACAGCTCTGAATAAAAAAGTTATTCTTTATAATTTATTAAAGGTCTAACTGAAATAATCTAAGAAAGTTTTCCTACATCACTTAAGTTGATTGTCATGAATACTTCAGGTTATCAAGAAAATTGCAAGATTTTACACCCAGTTAAAAGCTATCTAAACCACAGCAGTCTTTCTAATGCTCAGTTATGCCCATTATTTAGTTAGCTGCAACAAAGACAACCTAGAAGCTGAAAAAACTGTCTAAGAGGTCTGATTCAGAACATAAGGGTTAGAAACAGCAGTTATTTGCATGGGAAATATCTAATAATTGGCTTTCTGATGATGATGAGGGGAAAACAAACATTGCCTTCGGCCTGTTTCCGCATCATACAGCAATTTGTTCAGCTTGTGACTGAAATGGCTATAGGACGTGTTTTCATGTGGCTTTAAGATTCACTGAGCAATTCAGTAACCACTACTGGTGCCTTGAGTATTCAAAAAAAAAACAAACTCTGATTGCAGAAGAGGCCACTCCCATCAGGATGAACGTGATCACTTATAATGGTTTCTAGTGGCATTTGGTTTATTCCCTGGAGGTTTGACAGACATAAAATACCATCACTCCCCCTCAAGGATTGACACTGAATGGGATGTGTGCCCTGTAAAGATAGCTATGACTTTTTTATTTTTTAAAGAACTGCTCTGGGAAAGAGAGTAATGGCACATGTTAAAAGGTCATGGGGTAGATTTGAACCCATGATATTTCAGCTGTAACTTATGTAGGTTGCTATGGATTAATTGATTCCCCATGAGAACAGCCTTATAGATTTTCTTTTAAAGCTATTGGAGGGAATTGACAACAAAAAGTCTGATTGTGGACTAAAGTTTGTCAATCTTTAAAATATTTGATCACAGATAACCTGTAAACCGGTTTTAAGAATTGTTCTAAAGAGAATGACAGTGAACACATGAAACACAAGTTCAGTTATATATGCGTAAACGTCTTCAAACGAGCACAGAGAGGTACACAAGTGTAAAACTGAAATTACATTAAGGACTTTAAAAAAAAAAAAACTTTCTAATTTCCCTACATAGGATTACATAGGATAGGATTTAAAGAATTAAAAAAAAAAAGATCTCACCTGTGCACATTCATTTCCTGAGGGGGCTTCGTGGCTTTATCGTAGGCAACTTTTGCAGAAATCCCAATGGCAATGATGAGCGCAATGACCCCGCAGGTGATGTACACCGTGGTGTTGGTCTGGTCCAGCTCGGGGTCGTAAGTGTCACCCGTTGGCGCGGGTGACGGCGGCTGGGTTTTGATCCAGTCCGGGGTGTTGTAGTTGGTGCAGCTCTTCTGCTCCAGCCGCTTCCCCCGGTCCGCGCAGCAGAAGCGCAGGAAGCAGCTGCCGCAGCAGAAGCGGTGGTCGGTGTTGTTGCAGGCGAACTCTTTGTCGTACTGCCCGCTCACGTCGTAGTAGCCCATGCAGGTGTCGTGCTGGAACGCGCCGACCGAGGGAGCCTGGACCTGGGTGATCTTCCCCGGGACGGCTGCGGCCAAGGGAACCGCGGTGGTGTTGTCGTTGACCTCCTTCACCTTTGAGTTCCTCTTCGGCGGGTGTTTGCTCTTTTTGTTGGCGGTGGCGGTGCACAGGACATTCAAAGGGTCTAAGTAAATCAAAAGAAGCAGAAGGTGTTTTATCCCCATCATTTGATGACGCGCTGGTGTTTGTTTGCTGGCCCCCACTCTCTTCTCTTTCTTCAGTGAATAATACTCTTCCACTTCTTACCGAGTGGAGCTCCTTGCAGGTTTCTTCATCGCGGGTACTCCTGTTTGTGCCGAGCTCTTGATCACAGACTCTGACTGCCAGATTTTGCGCTCATCAGGCACACAGTGCATCTTCACACGTTGTGGTCATCCAATAAAGAGCTTATTTTATTTTATTATTAAAGTTCGATTTGGCCAAAAGTCTTGTTTAATTTCTGGACACAGAAACACGATAAAGACACGGAGTCCTTCAGGGGAATCTGTCTTTTCTTTGCCACGAGCTGCTGATCTCGAGCATGATCGGGGCTCTTAGTTACACTGTGGAGAAGAGAAGCATTATCCATGAGAAACTTTGTCAATACAGATAGAGATAATCTGCAACAACTGGATCGACTTTAAACACCCGAATACTTTCAGCACCATGGACAGCGCCCAAGTTTCCGTTTGGCTTGTTGGAGCGCCTCAGCATCGGGAAAGTAAAACATATTTCTCTATTCATATAATTTAAAACACCAAATTTGGTCACTCTGGTTAAAAAAAAGCTAATTCTTAATCTTGACTTCCACGGAGATCTCGAATATGCCGCTGTGGTGCGTTTTGTCGCCTCCTCTGTTTCCATCTTATGCCTGAACTTTATTTCTTCCGACTTCCAGAGCTAAGAAGTAACTTCTACCAATTTCTAAAACGAGATAAAGGGTAAATGCTCTGATTTAAAGAAAGAGAAGAAGAACATGATGACTTACCCGGTTCACAGTGGCCGGTAACAGGGATGTCTCAGCCACTGCCACTGAATCAAAGAGCCTCGGAAAGACAAGAGGCAAGACCTCTCTCTCCTCTCCGGCCCGCCTCCTTTCCTCTCTCTCTCTCTCCCTTTCGCTCTCTCTCTCTCTCTCTCTCTCTCTCTCTCTCTCTCTCTCTCTCACTCTCACTCCTCCACCCACGTCACCGATACAGGTACTTCACTTAATTATCAATCATCTCTGCTCCCCTCTTCTTTGGTCATATGCCTCCAGCTGCACTCGATAAGTCTAGAGTTGGAAAAAACACCAAGATAACAGTGTATTAGAAGTTGTCTGTAGAGGCGAGGTGCTGCTGTTGGTGTATATTCACGCAGTGCACACACAAGCTGTGTGTGTGTGTGTGTGTATGCAAACATGCCCCAGCTGGTTTACTTTAGAAATATAAATCAAAGCTCATCCACGTGGCGGGGAAGGTGAAAAGGATTCAGGCGCTGTAGAAATATCTTGAACCAGCGAGGAAGTTTTGATTTGACATTCAGCAAAATTTGAATGTGGGGGAAGGATTGCATTTAGGTTAATATTAAGTACACTCCCCTCCAAAACTATTTGAACAGTGAGGCAAATTCTCTTATTTTTGCTGTAGACTGAAAACACTTGGGTTTGCCATAAAAAAAAAAATCAATATTAGACAAAATATCAGCATCTCAGCTTTTATTTCCAGGTATTTACATCTGGAATTCAGAAGATAGCACCTGAACCCACCCATTTTTCTTGATTAAAAGTATTGGAGCATGTTACTGACAGGTGTGTTTTGTTGCCCAGGTGTGTCCTGTTACATTGATTATTCAAACAATAAATTGCGCTGAATGTCTACACTCAGGTTCAGATTTGGGTTTTGTCTGTGCAGACTGTGCATTTAAAGTTAGAGGTGTAACCAGCATGAAAACCAGAGAGCCGTCTGTGGGTGAAAAACAAGCAACTGTGAAGCTGAGGGAAGATGGAAAATCAATCAGAGCATTGCACAAACATACAACAACTGTTTGGAATGTCCTGAAGAAGAATGTTGTCACTGGTGTTCTAAGTGACAAATGTTGAGCGGGTAGACCAAGAAAAACAACAGCAGCTGATGACAGAACTATTGTAAGTGCTGTGAAGAAAGACCCTATAACAACTGTTAGTGACATCAGCAAGAACCTCCAGAGGCCAGGAGTGAAGGGATTACAACCTACTGTTCACAGAAGACTTCATAAACTAAAGTACGGAGGCTTCACCAGAAGATGCAAACCACTAATTAGCAAGAAGAACAGGAAGGCTGGGCTGGAATTTGCCAGGAAGTACAGAGAAATACTCAGAGTACAGAGAAGCCTCAGAAATTCTGGGACAAAGTTTTATGGACTGATGAGACAAAGATAAACCTTTACCAAGGTGATGGAAAGGCTAAAGTCTGAAGAAAGAAAGGATCTGCTCATGATCCCAAACATACAAGTTCATCTGTGAAACACAGTGGAGGTGATGTCATGGCTTGGGCTTAATGTCAAACCCAGATGTTTTCAGTCTACAGCAAAATAAAAGCATTGTTTAAGACGACATTTTCTTAGTTCACCGTAGCTCCAAGAAAATATTATCTATAAATGCCAACTTTAATTTCACAATCTGTTTTACAGGTTTGACTATTATGATTTAAAAGTCAGACTTGAGAATGTTTTACAAAATAGAACTTGTTGAATTATGACTTCAGGCTGGCATTTAATTTTTAAGTGAAAGATTTTCCTAAAAGCAATAATTTTCCCTCATTTATTCTCAGAATTCTGCATTAATGAAATTCAAGAGACTTTAACTCATGAATTTAATTCCAGATTTTTCACATATCCAAGATTTTTACTTTATTTTTAACCAAATTAGAAATTTACTATCAAAATTCTGATCTGATGAAATTTTAGCTTTTCTATAAGATTAGTGTCAGATTCTGAATTTGTTCTCAGGATTCATTTTACTTTAAGGAGACCAGAGGGATGGTAGTTTAACTTTTACCTAGTGTGAATTAAATTTTTACATGATGTTACAGGACTAGGCACCAAAACGTGTTAGGTAAAGATGATGGTTTAGGTTAGAACATCTAATCATGCACCGCTTTCTGTGTTTTGAGGGTACCACTTTTGTCCCCATCTCTGGTCAGATGGTCAGTTTTGCTTATGAAAGTCCCTAAATGGGTGAGGTGCCCTAGAAGTATTAGTGGCAGCCACAATAAGAGCTCTTAATACTAAAGAAAAGTGCCTCTCCACTTCTTTTAGTGTCCCCTTTGCCAGAGAAGACAGTGGACCACACAGTGTCTCAGTGTCTGCTTCTGTCTAGTTTAAAAACACCAACACAACCTCAGCTTGAGGCTTCACAGTGAGGCTTTACTAACCAATGGGTACTGTCACAGTGGCCATGTCCATCTTTTATATACAGTTAATGGATTTTACTTGTACTACATGTGCTAATGGCAGGTTTCTATTGCAAATACACTACAAATGTCTTCTTTTGTCATAAATGGAAGTTTACTTAGCCAACATTTTGTATCTACAGATCAAAGAAAGGAGAAATGTTGGAAGTGAGAGACGGTTAATAGCATTAAAAAACAAAGAAAAGAAAACACAGCCTCTTTCAATTTCTCAAAGGTTTAATCATTTTAAAAATGTGCTTTATTGTGGCCAAATCTGACACAGCAGATGGGGAGCATTACCACATTAAAACATCCAGACAGGTAATTTGACAGTAAAAGAAAACCGTATTAAATTGACTTTCAAATACTCTGCTGTCATTGCATGAAGTCTGCTGTCCTCATTCACTCAGTTATTATCCAGCATGTCAAAGCTCATCCATCTGGTGTGCAGACTAAAACTACTGCCAAGATTTATTTGTTTCAGCCAGCTTGAGTGCCATTTGATCAAGGTGAATGCTGTTTGACCAAGGTCTGCTGTTATTACTTTTATGGCAGAGAGATTTCACATAACAAGCTGATGATATTTATGGGGTCCTTTGCAACATTTAATGCACTTAAGTTATGAAACTAATATCGCTGGTGCTTTTTAAAGTAATCTTATTATCACCAATGATCACTTGTTAGGTTCCATTGTAAGGTGAATCCACAACAAACAGTTGTTAAATGGTGACAGGTTTCATTAAAGGCTTTATTAACGAGGTAATCAAAGGGATCAGCAGGTTAGATTTGACACATTTGGACTGTTCAAGAGATCAAATGTAACAAATAAAACAATACAGTTCTTAATGTGTTTTCATGGACTACACCATCTCTGAAAGTTATTTTATCAAAAGTAATATTTCCTTCATGATTTAAAAGGTAAAAAATTAATATAATCTATATTAATTACACATAAATTTAAATAGTACACCCTTTTGTAAGGTTTTACATAATAAAAATCATCTGGTCCTTTGCAGGTCTTAAAATCAGGTAACTATAGCCTTTTGAGCAACAAAATGGGACATATTACACAGTGTTATTATTTATTTAACAAAAATTAAGTCGAAATGTACACACAGTGTGTAAAAATCTAAATACCCCCTCAATGCTTCCATGAGAACAAGGAGGATAAGTAGCAGTCAGGTGCTGCTAATCAAATGCACTTGACTAACTGATCATTAGCAAGTGTGAGCACCTCTATAAATGTTGCGGTCTGGAGAATTTAGCCATCACAATCTTAAATAAGCAATAGTTGCTGCCCATCACTCCGGGAAGGGTATTAAGGCCATTTCCAAACAATCTGTACAGTGAGAAAGATTGTCAATATGGTTGTCAATCTTCCCAGGTGTGGACAGCCCAGCTAATTCATCCCAAGGGCAGAACAGAGAAACTGAAAAAAAAAAAAAAAAACAGGAGCCCCACAGGCCTCAGTGAGGATGTTAAATCTTAAAGTTCATGACAGAACAATTAGAAAAAGACTGAACAAGTGTGGCTTGTTTGTAAGGGAACCACAAGATTTCTCTAACAATGGAACTGTTTGTCCGTAATGCACAGTGGCACATTCAACCAAAATCAAACAACATGTCAGCACAAACACCTCCTACCATCTGTCAGCACCGTGGTGGAGGGCTGCATCTTGCAGTCACTGAGTTGACCATGAACTCCTCTTTATACCAAAGTATTCTAGAGTCAGATGGGAGGCCATCTGTCTGACAGCTAAAGCTTGAGCCAAACCGGGTCATGCAACAGGACAATGATCTCGAGAACAGCAGCAAATCAAGATTTCTGAAAAAGAAAATAATCAAGGAAGTTGCAATGGTCCAGACAAAGTCAAGACCTCAACCTGACTAATATACTGTGGTGGGACCTCAAGATAGCTGTGCATAAACAAATGCCTGCTAAACTCAATGAACTGAAGTAATGCTGTAAAGAAGGGTGGGACCAAATTCTTATTATATTTTGAACATTGGATTAATTCTCATGGCGGACCAAGGAAACGTTAGCAGGTATGTTAGCACAGCGACTAGCGAAACTCTCCACTGTCTGCTGTGCTGTGGATTTCTGATTTTCATGAGCTATAAGCTATAAACAACGTTAAAACAAATATTTATTTATATTGAATAGTTCACTTTACACTTTACAAAACAAGAAACTTTTCACGATATACAGTTTTTCATGAGCTGTACGAGTATGTAAGATTTGCATGACATCAGTGAAGAAGCACCTGAAACCTGCCTTCTTTCTGATGGCCAGCAGAGGGCAGCACTTCTGATCGCAAAAAGAAGCGTAACTGTATACAAGCCTATGAGAAAATGGCCTTACTGATCACTTGATCTGTGACCTCAGTAAACACTTTCCTGAGTTTATGATTTCATTTGCTAGTTTCAAGTCTTCTTTGATACAATGTGATTTTTATTTTGTAAACTGCAGTGTGATGGCCTTTAGAGTAAATTAGACGATAATGCAGCATCATCATACAAAAATCGGCCTCATGAGACTTGCTCCAAAAGCGAATCGTGTCCTTACACTTCCAAAACACACACCCATGAAAACTGCAGGAGTTTCATTGTTTTATAAGTCACCTGTTTTCATTGTTGATGGATAAATCTGTTGGGACACGCTCTGAACAAGTTAGGAAAGAACAATGATACGTTTCTGCTCCATAATATTTGTTTAATTTGAGTGTTTTCTTATATTTATTGAAATGTAAATGTCACGACCAAACCAAAAAGTTCCCACTTGCTCTCTTGTTAGATTACAGCTAATAAATACACATAAATACATCTTAAATAAAAGGAGCCACTCAGCTGTGTCTTCTACAAAGACACCTGAGCAGGTATTAATACTACTGAAAGTTTTCTTCAGTGTGGACACTGCGTTAGCGGTGGTTCCCAATTCCCTGCCCTTACTTGACTTAACAGTTGCCTGAAGCACTTTATCTCAAACTGCTAACTCCAAGTTCCAGATGAAAGAGGAAAGAAGAGGAAGTGGACATTAATTGCCCACCCATACTTTACATCATTCAAGTGATCTGCCCATGCAGGGCTTTGATATATAGTATGATCAACTCCACCGTGCCCCTGACAGCACTGTACAGATAATACGACAAGAAGACAAGAAAAAGGGCACCGAGCTTTTGATGAATGTCTTTCCGCAGTGGATGCTCTGGAAGACGGCATTTGCAAATTGGCCCTCCATTCCTCTGTCAGTCAAAATGGCACATCAGATGGCATGTTGAGCACAATAGGAAGAGGGATTGTCCATTAGCGTTAAACAGCTTCTAGTGTGCGAAGCTAGTTTCAGCAAAAAAATGCTGACAGGTAACGATCGGGTCGGAATTGGCTGAAAATAATGAGACCATATTTCCACAGACAAATGAAATAATAAATGACACAGAAGAGATCTCAAGCTCAGAGTCGGCTCCCCACGCCAGAAGCACTAAACAGTCACACTGTAAAAATTATTGCCTTTCACCCCAAAGGAGAGATCATCTTGAAAGCACTCACCTTGTAATTGTTGTTGATTAGCATCACAGATATTTGCTCCATATTCACTCTCTAGCATCTAGCTGGTCTATATTTTGTCTCTCAATCAGGGGATTTTATGTGGGTCTTCATTTGACTGAGCTCAGAGCGCCATCCAAAATGTCTGCCCCAGTTCTGGCGCAGAGGGGAATTGCTCTCCTTTGACATCGGCCCTGTTCGAGGGTCCATTCTGTTGCCTTTGTTAATGAGCCAGGCAGCCCCAACATGTTTCAAAAGCTCCACACCGGATGTGAACCAAACACTTAAAAGCTGTTTTGATGTGTGTCAAAGAGCCGGCTGCTCGTATACACCCACCCTGGCAGGTGTTTGAGTTTCCATAAAACAGCTTCAAATCAGCCTGAAATAATTAGAAATATCCACAAATTTGAAGTCATCGGTTTATAGGGAAAATTCCACTCCTTATATTCAATCAGTTAACATAAAGAATGCTGATGTGGCGCTTCAAAGTGCTGGTAAACAAGTAAATTATTAACTAATCAAGTTAATTTTATCTCATGATGTATATTACTAAATAATATATGAATAAAAAGTCAATTTTATTTTACAGTGGCATATTTCCTCATGTCTTTCTTTAATCTTTTCTCATGTAAAAAATTTCTTCTTTAACTTTTTATTTCATCTCACTAAACATTTACTTGAACTGAAGACGTGATGTACTTTTTTCATGAAATATGCAACAATTATGACACACACTGTAGCTTTTTAATCAGCAGATGAACAGTAAAAAAAAAAAAAATATTAATAATAGTACATTTTTCCTTTCCTCTGCAGAATAAAACAGTGCAGTTAACAGATAATGTTGATGACAGGTGGGGTGAACTCAGTCAGAGACCATCGACACACTGTCATCAAAACTTTTGTTCCCATGTGGAAGAGATCCTGATGATCTGATGAATTATTTACCAAATATTATGCAAATGAGAAAAATAGAAGTCCCCCCCTTTTTTCATAAATAATGCTCCTTCTGCCCTGCAGGGAATACATCAATTTGAGAAAACTGATGAAGGTTTCTTGGTGTAGTTGTTGGCCCTCATACATATACTATAGGAAGAAAAGCACTGGGCCACACCTCTTCATCCTTGAATCCAGGTGTTTCCAGTCCAGTTGCCACAGGTGTGTAACATCATGCACCGAGCTCTGACTTTACAAACATGGTCTGCTCTAAAGTGCTCACTGAACTGGAGCGTGGTGCCGTAATAGGTTTGTGAAATTTCTTCTCTCCTGGCTATACCACTTTCAACTGTAAGTGGTCTTATTGCAAAGTGGAAACACAGCAACTCAGCCACTAAGTGACAAAGTTAGGATGTGGGGGTCGCTCAGTGCTGAGACACATAGTGCATAAAAAGTTGCCAACGTTCAGCTGAGTCAACGGCTGCAGAGCTCCAAACCTCCTTTGGCATTAACATCTGCACAAAAGCTGAGTGCCAAGAGTTTCATGGCATTGGTTTCCATGGCCTAGCAGATCATGTGTGTAATGTGTAGATGTCTAACCCCTCATTTCTTTTTATTTTGCTTCTGAGGAGTCAGACTTTCTTGTGATTTCTTTCTTGCAATTGGCACAGTGTGCAGTGTGTCCTTAAAAATCTGAGGACAGTGGACAGGTTGAGGACAAGAAAAGAAGTGAGAGACCTAAAACTATCTGCAGATGAACAGTATCTGAAAGTTATGTCCTTAAGAAGCTGGATGAAAAAAATCCAGCAAACCCTAACCTGACACAGGACCTGAGAGATGCATCTGGACCTTCAGCTGATCCATCTATGGTTCACTGAAGCCTCGTCAGAGTCTAAGGCATTATTATTATTATTATTATTATTGAATGTCCTTCAAGAAACCTGGAGAACTGTTCCTGAAGACTTTGAAGCAGCTTTCTTGTCAGTTGTTTCTGAGAGTTCGGGCTGTGTTGAAGGCGGTCAAATAAATATCGACTTTGAAGCTCATTAGAACTGTACACACCTTTTGTCTTCTATATTGTATTTCCATGTATGTTTGCAGATGTTTCAATAAATCACCGCATCCATGTCCCACATTTCTAGCAAAATATAAATAAAGAAGAGTGACTCGAGACTTTTGCACACTACTGTAGAGTAATAATTTTTAGTTAAGTCAGCATATTAGGATTTGATATGGAATACATATATCTCAGAATCGCCTGTCCTGAAGAGGAAAGCCATTTTATTTTGGTCAAAGCTTGTATGTGAGGGATGGATTTTATCACTTGGTATCTCCTAAAGAGTAACAATGCCTCAGACTTAGAGTTAGTGGTAAATCAAATCCAATAGATGTTATGGAAATTATGAAACCAGGTTTGCACCCAGGAGCAACTCTCTAGATAAAGAAATTGTCTCTATAATTGCAACAAGTAACAAGGATGTCCTTAAGGACTACTGTAGTCCTTAAGGACCAAACAGAGGATAGGTGTTCCAAAAGGCTCTATTAGGAGTGACTGTTTTCAATTAAATAATGGAACCACTGAACCATATCAAATTCTGGGGCTACCTCCAGAAAAAATGAAAACTATACAGAGGACTTCTCCTTGGTGCTCAACTATGCTGTTTAGTCATGGTTAAACTGCATAGTCCCAAATAAATGAGACAGTAGGGGGGGTGTAGGGGGAAAGAGGTAGAGGGTGAGTGGGGCATTTAAAAAAACTGCAGATGTAGAATCCCATCCTTTTTCAGATTGAAGGGATGTTCCCATGTCAGAAGGAGTGAAGGAACCCGTGTTGCTAAATGGATTAACCTTGTAGTACAGTCTTTCAAAAAGGATTGCTCCATAATTAAATGGATCCACAAACCATTCCAGTACCATGTCCAGCTATTTCTTCAGTTTTCCAAACCCAGCAAACCAATTTTCACGACCAATGCACAATCAGCCAGGTGTGCAGAGGTTAGAAAGGGGGCGGGGTTTTTAACTTCTCTCCCTCGCCGACTTTTTTCCATTGTTGACACAACTGTTTTGGTCATTTTTCACATGAACAAGCAGCTGCAGCACTAAGAGTGTCTTCCAGGAGAAATTACCTGAAAATCTAGACTGATCAAATTTGTTATGGTTGGTCGAGAGAATACAATAAGGAAAGGGCAAAGGTTACTGCTTTACACTTGGCTGCAGGCCATCAGAGGTCACACTCTGTTGCAATCACAATCACAATATTGGGGAAAAAAAGCAGATACCACTGAGAGGTCTTTCAGCTGGAGCCAATCCATGAACAGCACAAACAGATTGATGACGATGGATTGGTTTAGCACAGCCTGAGACAGAGAGATGCTTGACCTTGACAATTATACAGAACACTGGATGTTAGCCTGCCAGGCCTCTTTTTTTTCCCGCTGTTAAAATGCTTCATAGGTGCAGGGTTAAAAAATAAATAAATAAAATAAAAGCTAAACAGTTTAACCATTTTAACACCCTGGCAAGGAAATGAAATCAATAATTTGGATCATTAAACCCAGTTGAGGAACTCTGGACAAGCATAGAGTAGAATTAGTGTTTACAGAAGCTGCCCTCTGATTGGCCCTTTCAGTTTCAGCAGCCCGGTAAGGTGATGTAATGCATTTGCAATTTCAGTGATAACGTGTTATGTCAGATCAAAAGGACAACAACAATTGAAGGGAGCTAAGATGATTACTCTCCCCACCTCTGTGGCAACTTTTACTTAGCTGATGGCAGTACGTGAGAGAGAAGCGGCCTTCTTCATCTCCTTTGATAGTGTGCGGATCCAAAAAAGAACGAACATCTTATTTAAGTCAAAAGAACACAGCAGAGTCTTCGAAGTTCAGTTCAGGCACTTTAATTATTTTGAAACTGGGACAAAACACGGTTAATTATATACTCGCTTTGACTTACACAAACACGGAAGACAGAACATGCCAGGTTTTGCTGGTGGCATTCGAAGTTATACCCGTGGAACATCTACTCAGCTGAAGCCAATTAAATACAAGAGCTTTACATTTTCTGACAACACTCGATGGGGGATGTAAACGGACCTGCACCTCTGTCGGGGTGTGATAGGACACGTAAACAATGCAAAAATGGTACCTTTTCTAAATGTAACCAATAAGGAGTGAGCCCCATGTGGGCATTTTTAGGGGCCCCACAGGAGCATGTGGCCAGAGTATTTTTTCATCTCCCCAAAAAGCAAGTGACAATAATGACACTGATCTTAACTGATAGATTTAATACCTTTCTGTAAAACTAGTTATAGCATAACAGTGTTTGTAAAAGGTTAAATGACTGTTATAATTTTTTAAATTTTTTTTTTTTAAAGGGAGCTCCACGCTCCAGTGAGTTTTTCTACAGATGTGGAGTTTATGATAACGGGGGAGCAGGAGCAGCCAACAGAAAGAACAGTAGAAAGAACATTTAAGAAGCGCATTTGCATCTTTTTTTCATCAAATTAAGTAAAGCTGCACGGCCAGAGAGACTTCTTGGTGCACTGATTCCTGCAATTTGTTTCAATTTGACACATCTCACTGCTCTATGATGCATAGAAGGGGATTATAAGCTATACTAAAACTTCTAATTTGGACCTCAGTGACTGGATGAGTCACACCTTAAAGAATACTTAATGAATTCTTAAAGAATGCGAAGTAGGGTCGAGGGAAATTAAAACTTTTAGCCTCTGTTTGGTTCTTTACCTTAAGTCCAAACCTGCTTTTCTAACATCTGAAATACACAAAGTGCGGGAAGGGAAGGAGAGAAAACCGCTCTGAGATTTTTCTCGGGGGAGATCGATGATTGCAAAGTCAAAATCAAAACATGAAGTCGAGAAGCAGCTGTGCCTGTGTGTGCGCTCGAGTGTGTGCATCACACTGTCGCAGCTGTTTTGTGACAATCAAATGAGTATTTATGAGACAACATCTGGCCATCAGCTGGTGGGAAAATAAAGTGCAGTTTTAACATGGAGCAGTCCAGTCTGCAAGAGGAGCACGCTGATACACCCCTGCTCCACACAGAAACAAATATTAATGAAATTAAAGGGTATTGTTGTACTCCTGAAGACCGTAATGGACTATATAGTACTGTGCAAAAGTCTAGAGTCACCACTCATTTCTTTATATTTTGCTTCCAAGCAGACAAACCTTATTGAAATTTTTTAGGTGCTCTTGAGCAACATCTCTCCAGGATTTCTGAAGGCCTGTTAAAGTTTGTCTTTGGACTTTGGCTGCTTTTTACTCATTTTCTGTCCAGTCTTTGCACCTGACCGATGTTCTGATTACTAAGCCACTTAACACTGACCTATGAATCATAAAAACTGTGCATAAAAAGCATAAAAAAAACAGCACCTAACTCAAGGGATGAACCAGTGTTGTGTCTACACGTAACAGAAAAATTAGCAAAGACCCAATTTTAAATTGTATTATTGGCCACTTTGTTACTAGCAGCCTGTCACAAAAATACAGATTTTTTTTACTTCATTTCTTCAGTTGAATCTACAAAAAAAAAAAAGGTTAATACAAAAAGATAACAGAGTTTGACAGGCATAAAATATTATTTTTGCACTAACAAAGTGATTCCCAAAGAGTTATTAGCTGGAAACTGGGTATATTTTGCCATGGTGTGCAGCGTGTCCTTAAAAAAATTGAGGAAACAAGTGGAGGACAAAAGAAAAAAGTGGCAGGCTTAAAAAATTATTTACAGCAGACAAAAGTCATCTGAAAATGTGTCCTTAATAAGCTGGATAAAAAAGACCAGACACAGGACCTGAGAGAGCCTCATGAGAATATCAGAATTTATGGAATTATGAACACAGAAGAGTACCAGCAGATTTTGACCACCATGCAAAAGCATTTGGAAAGCATCTGACTGCCAGATAAGGTTCAGGGAAAAGTTGTGGTTTGGGGTACAGTTGACAGTGGTATAGCCAAGTGTTAGAAGGCAACAACCTTTGCTCCCATTTTCCTGACCGAGCACATTTCCTCATTTTGAACGACATTCATCGTCTGATTCTGAGAGAAAATGGAGCGGAATGAAAGAAGCCTGAGGGAACAGAGACCTTTCAACTGAGAGAGCTGATGATTTCCTTCTTTTCATCACTCGTGCAACACTAATGAGTGGGGGGTAGGGGGGCGGGGGTAAATTATATGGCGTAAACTGAAGACTGCAGTTCATTTGTCTTGTTTAGTTAAGATTATAGTGTTAAACTCATTTTCCCTCTGTTCTAAACTGACCTGAAATTGGTCAGCGACTGCTTGTATCGAAGCCCTGGGTGGTGATGTCCCTGCGACTGTGAAAACAGCCACAGATGCACCCAAGTTTTTTGGTGTTTGTCGTTAACAGCCCAACTCATGATAAGTGATTACTTTCATCTGCGTTAGCAGCTGCTGAATGGAAACGCACGGCCAGGACGCACAATGAACTCCGCCAGCAGTTGCTAGAGGTCACATTATACGGCCAATCATCGCTTCATTTGTTCTCGTTAAGTGTGTCATAATTGTAACTGTCCGTAGCTAGTGCTCAGGAGTGGTAATCATGAGTGACAGCTCTGGCAATTTTGCAGGGCTTGGATGCAGTCAGCACGCTGGATGCGATGCCATTATTTCTGTTCAGCAGGCTTTACCATATCGGGGGAGGATTACTGCTGCTTGTCTGTCCCTTGTGTTGCTGTTGTTGTTGTTGGTGTTGGTGCCTCGACTTCGCCGGTAAGACGCACCAGTAAACACAGCCTGCAGCCTGAGTGGGGAGTACTGCCTGTGACAAAGTCCATTCTGTCGGTGGCATCCAATCAATAACAACCTCAGCAGCATCCCTCCGCACAATCTTTGTGTGTGTGTGTGTGTGTGTGTGTGTGTGTGTCAAGTTAGGAAGCAAAATGTGGAAAACAAGCCACCTCTCTCTTTCCAGTCTTCACTGCCTTCTCAGGGGTCTGGGTGGGGATGGAGGGCGGGTGGTGGGCTGACTTAAACACAGAAAACAACAACTTAAAATAGCTTTTAAAAAAAAAAAAAAAAAAAAAAAAAGGACCCCTTCTTTGCTTTCCAGGGCTTGATCCCCCCCCCCCAAAGGAGAGTTGTTAAATTGTAGCTGCATACTAACAGCTTCCTCTGAATCAATTACCATTTGGATATAAATGTCACAGCTTTGGAAACCGTCACTGGGCAGAGACTGAGAGGAACTGGTGGTTTATTAAGGATGGCATAGATGCTCAAGGTTTCATAAACACATTCTTGCTGGTGAAAAAAGTGACATATTTCCAATTAAACTATCATCCTGCACTTGGATGTGTTACGCAGTGGCAGAAAATAGGAAATGAAAAATTCACTACCCACATTGTTGCATTAAACTTCTCAACACCGTACGTGTGCAGTAAAACCAGCAGCTGGAATGTACAGCAGCCTGCTTTAATCTGAACAGACACTCCGAAGGGAGGGAACTAGTCATCACAAAAACCTAGTTATTCGTGGCAAAGGAGGTTTTACAACTACATTCAACTACTCTGCACATGACCTTTGCTTAGACAGCAGAAGCTTTGCATGTAACCGAAACAAAAGTCCAGAGAAAATGTCCTCAGATGCAAGTGTTCGCCGTCAGTGTCTCAGAGAAAGCAATAAGGCTGAGTGATTGAAATGTCAATATAACATTTACTTTTAATAACCCAGAGGCAATAAGGACTTGACGTGTATTATGAGAAGAGGAATCTCTTAAGCCTTTTTCCTGGTCAGTTTTTTTTAAAGCTACAACTGATGCTCAGTCTGAGTCATTTCTTTGACATCATTCAAAAATGTTATAGCCCGTCTCGGGCTGCAGAACAGTGCAGCCGTGTGACTCAGTTTATGTAATATTGTCTCACTATAATGTCATCTGGATGCAGCCTTGTGTAGCTCTGATCACAGGGTGTTATTTCTTTTCTCCTTAAAGAGGACGTTTAAAGATCCTGAGCCCTCCGGGTGGGTGGGTGGGGGTTGTGTTTTTTTTTAATATACATTTTATTTGAAAGTTTCTACACAATATGTTATGCCCAACTGACTGGCTTTATCATGTTTCCTAGGCACCCACTGCAAAACAGTGTTCACTTTAAGCAATGATTTGCTCTTTGGTAAACTCCTCTGCAAACATTGCTTCTGCTTACAGCACATAGCTTAACTGCACAGTTCTATGCTGTCAGTTCAGGACATTACAGAGGATTCATTAAGAAATACTGTGAAGAAGCGCGCAGCATGTGGTGGGAGACATTTGGCTCAGAGGTTTTTCTCTGCACCGAGATGCTCCAGTGTATAATTCTGCAGGCGCTAATGTACAGAACTCACCACAGTCGTTCTCCAGGCTCGGCTGCTTCCATTGCAGCTGTTCTTATTGTGTTTTATTATACAGGCTCTTCCGCTTCTCTGCTGCTCTTGGAAGGAGCGGCCAGCTCAGAATTTGGTAGACGGTGAACACCCACATACATGTGGTGCTACAAAGTGGCTCTGTCGAAGAGAGCTGACTCTGCTTTATTGGCAGAGCCACGTAGCAGCTACAGAGTTACAGCTTTAGCCAAACTAAAAGCCTAAAAGATGCTGAGTCAGAGCTGTGTTGCCAGCATAATTTCCCTCCTCAATGGGCCACCAGTGTTTTGGAGCTGTTTTGCTTAGCTAGCAGGTGCTTCTACAAATTTGAAGCAGAGCTCTTTTCAAACACTTATCATTAAGGCACATTTTGCAGTTCACCATGCTCTTGTCTTTTTTTTTTTATGCACAAATTCATAATAATGTAACGATGTAAAGGCTGACCTCTCCACTATCTCACTAGCAGAGCTGCACGTGGATTCTCTGTTTCGTTTAGCTTTGAGGAACAAAGGGAGCAAATGCATATTGAAATGTATATTTTTAACTAACAGACTGCTTATCTGCAAAAGAAAAGCAAAGCTCATGTGCACAATGCTTTTGCTCACCTGTACTCATTTGTACAGCACTTTGCGCTTCTGCAAGGTCCGCCACAACACAACTGCAAAACAGCCAGAGGTCCACTCCACGCCACAGCTGCCCGTCTCCTCTGCCAAGTATATTATCAGAGCCAGTCCCTGCTGTGCCGAGCCCGGTGTAACTGACCAGATAAAAGCCCGGTAATCTCTATAAACAGATATCTGCATTTAAATATAATCGGTCTGCAAAGGACAAGATTTTTGGTACTGGAAGCTTTCTGGTTATAGCTTATAGTCTGCTTGTATTCCAGGCTGATGTTTGAACAGGCTTCGGTTGCATGCAGGTAAGCAGTCCATGCAGAGAGCACAAAATGTGATCTTAAACCCATCGGCCATTGTCTGATAATGATTTAGGTTTGTTAATCTATATTCAGAAACAATATGTAGTGGTTGGAACACTATCTTATACCAGATAACCACTTGTTACAACAGAAGCCCTGAAATATTGTCATCACCAGAGGCTGAGGCAGCAGACTAAGCCAATGGATTAGCAGACTGAAAGCCTAACCTGGTCTTAAAGATTAAGCTGCAGGTCAATGCCTCTCAGATTTGTGTCATAAATCTTTGGAAATTAAATATTTTGAGTTGACTGTTGGGCAAGTAAAATTTGGGGTTTGAGCAGCTTTCACTAGTGCTCTGATATCCTTTAGATGAAACTGCTGCAGTCCCACACATTAATGATGGCAACAATCTAGTAATCTCACCACCAAATAACCACAACAAAGGGTAAAGGGTTTGCTGACTCCAGTGCAGTTAAAAGATCGCTCAGGCAGGAGCTTTTAGCAAAATTCCAGCCGCACACCCTCTTTTATCCACATTCAGCCCTGCATACATCACTGTGTGTATTCAGAAATGTGTTCACCGTACTAAAGTGTGTTCATTCAAGATACCAGTGTGAACAAACTGAGGCACCTGCGACCACTGTGGAGAACAAAACAGCCATAAGTCACCAAAAATGGAAGAAAGAGCTCCTTTTTTTTTTTCAGTGGTTTGCAAACTGAGTTATGGCGCACGCCCTGCAGAGCTGCATGGGCGCATTTGCTTTCTCCTTTCCCCAGTTATTGTTTTTAAACTAAATTTTAACTTGTTGGTATGTCTCTGAGGGAAAATGAAATCTAATCTGCTTATTACACATATATATATACACACACACACACATGAGCAGCAAGCACAAATATTGAATTGTGCATATTGCAAAAGGTGCGGGGAAATGTTTGGGTCCAGCAGCACAAACACAGAAAAAAAAATAATGAGATGATTAAACCTGAGCTGAGGAGGGAAATGTAAAGCTCTCGAAGCAGAAACATCTCTGTCTGTGCCCTTGCTTTTGTTCACACTCTGAGCATGTGTCAGTCTATGAATGGCTGCGGCAGGAAGATGCATGGAGCCGGCGCTGGCGTAAGATGATGACTGATATGGTCACATCTCACTGCTCACAAAAGGATAAAATATAAGAAAGGATCCCCGTCCAACCTGGCAGGATCTTTGCTTCATTTTGCCCACTTAATGGTCCAGCGCCACCTGCCAGTCAGCCTTTATCGCCTCCATCACTCTGCTTAATCAGAAGTGCTGGCTTAGGAGTCCCTCTAATCAGACCAATTATAGTTTAAGGACTTGTCTTTCTGGCGAATGTCCTCTTAGTTCAGGAAACTCTTTTGGCTTCCTCCTGCCTGTCTGGCAGATTCCCAACCGAGCTTCCAGAGAACAACCTTGAGCAGTTTTATATTCTGCATAACCTTTATTTAACAAGGGAGGTCAATTAACAACAAATTGTTTCTCACGATGACAGTGAAGATAAATGTCTCCTGGGGCTCTAAAAGGAACTTGGGTTAAAACAAAAGAACTCATAAGGGAGTCGAATGCCAACAAGGCAATCAAATCACTCCAAAAAAGGACATTTGGAAACATTTTCTCCACTTTCTGCTTTTTGTTACACAAGCTCGAAAACACGTTCTAAGAGGCAGAGTGAATCGTCAAATTATACAGCAGAGCATGCATAATCCCATGGCGAGTGTGGCAACCTTATAATTTCAAATAAATTATCTGAAGAACTGGAAAACCAACTCTTCCAGTGACCTTGTAATAGTTTTTGACATTTGGAATTTCTGAAACACGTTTAATCTCAGGATAATCATGGTAAATCTGACAGCACAATCCATCATAGCCAATTGTAATTACCTGCATATAGATCACTGTCACATGAAAAGGGCCATTAAAAGGGAGCTCTGTGTGTGAATAGAAAACATTCAATCAAAATGCCACAGGCAACACCAGCGGCGGCCAGGAGCAGAAATTGAACAAGAATCCTAACCAGGACATCCCCCGCTGATGGCTTCATTCCCAGGTGGGCTGGACGTGTGACTGTCACAAACAGGTCTATCAGCGAGGAAAGTCCCCCCCCCTTTTTATTTGACCAGCTTGGTTCAGCTGAGCTCACATCCCTGGTGAGCTTTCACCAGGCCCAAAAAAAAAAAATGTCTCTGATATGTTGGTGATTCAAAAGGATTTTCTGTTTCTGATTTTTTTTTTACTTTAAATTACTTTATTCATATTTTTATATCAATTTATGCTAGTTTTGAAGTTTACTGTCTTGCGGTCATGTGAAAAAAGTTTTTAATGTAGTTCTGTGAGAACCTCAGATTCAGTAGCTTGACTATGGCCCTTAACTTCAAAACTGTAGAGTTGTGTTTGCATTGTGTTTAGATCTCCTGTGGAGTGGCTCCATAGTGTAGTAGTTTGGCCAGTGAGTGAAGTCCTGGGAGGAAACACAAATCCTTCGGGGCTGCTTCAGAAAGGCCCTCCAGCAGCCAAATCAAACATGCAGAGCTGCCCGCTGCGGTGACCGCTGGTAACTAAGGCAGCAGCTGAGAGTAGCTCCTAGACTCAGGTTCTTGTGGGTAATGTGGTTCCCAGTGTTTGTGTGGCCAAGGGGGGGGGAGATGGGAACAACTTCATTATTTAGTTGCTTTTTTGTTACAGTTTAAAAGGGTTTTTTCCTGTTTTTATGTTTCTAACATCAAGGCAGAGAGGACAGCATTTACAAAAATAAGGGGGAAAAAAGTATTTTTAATCAGTAATATAAAATACAAATGCAAAGTATACTTGAGTCACACTGTTGCTAGAAGCACCTGCTAGCCGAACACAGCAGCTCCAGAATGCTGGTGTCCCTTTGGGGAGGAAAATAATGCAGCAAAAGAGCAGCAGCGCGCTTTAATCTGGCTGAAACTGTCACTCTAAAAGCACTTTAATGAGCTTGTTTCTGGTTACATGAGACAGAGTCGATGCACTCAGATGTACACTAGGATCCAGGCCCTTTGGAAAATATACACAGCCTACACATTCTAATGAGTACTTTTCTCATTACTTTTTAATGAGCAGTATTTCTATAAAAAGTAACTTTTAAATGTAATGTTACCCACATTTTCTTCCTATAGGTCTTACGCCAGGACTCCATGGTAGAAATTTTTAGGATGAGGGACGAGGATTTTCAGAATTGAAGGTGGCAATCACGTGTGCTCTAAAAATGTCATCGACCTGCACCCAAAAGCTGTCCAGAATCCAGCTGACCTGCTGCATTTCAAAGCCTAAAACAGTCCTTTAAATAATATTCTTTGGTTGAAATGGTCACAGATGTATTTTTTTATTTACCGCTTATTAACCAAAAAGATTGGCAAAATATGATTTATGTCACATTGTTTAAAAAGTAAACCACTTGTATTTCTAGTTCTAATGGACTCCATTGTAAAGCACTGCTGAGCGTGCGGTAGCTGGTGCTTTACAGCCTTCACAACTGGGGAGCATGAGGAAAAAAATGACTTTGCAAATGAAGGCACTGCTGGCAAAATCCATCAAAACAACATTTTTATTTTTTTTCACATAAACAATTTTCAAGGCCAAGTGTAGAAGTGTGGAGACTGAAGGTTATTGTGTTGGTTGAATTAACAGGCTTCTGTTATACAATTCTAGTTTTCTTTCATGGAGGAAGACGAATAGCACGCACGATGTCCTCCACTTAAAAACGGCTTATTTTGAATGGCAGAACAGACCAGACAGAAGCACCTTCGCCCTATCTGAAAGTAGATGTATAAACTTTTTTTTCCCCCCTTCCATTATCGTCAGGCAACTAAGTGGTGTAAACTCAAACTGTATTGATTATGAGTTTGCTACTGCCTCCAGCAAAAATACCCAGGAGGGTGTTCTTCCCTGGGATTATGGCTAGGATGCTGGTGCAGCACCATAATCACAGAGAACATCCTGAAGGTTATTGCAGCTTTAATACAATGGTGGGAGAAGTCTGAGTGTGCCCTAAAAAGTTTTCTCCTAAGTTGTAAATATATGAAAATGAAGTCAAAATAAATGTCATATAAATATAGGAAAGTTAGGAGTCAGAGCACATCCCGCAAAGTACTTTTTTGGATCCTCCGAACACATTTTATACCAAATTCATGTAATATCTGAGTGCACAGATATAACGGCTCTTCATCAATGAAGAGAGCAGTTAAATCGACTCTGTTCCTCCAGATCAATTGACAATCCAGTTTGTGTCTCTGCTGTGCCGCCTTTTAGCTCATATATTTAACCATTTTTCTTATGAAGCTGTCCTTAAAGTCCTTTTTCCATTTATTTTTTCCTTCACTTTCAGATAGAAGGTAAAGCTGATGAATCCAACCACAGGGTTGTTGGTTTACTCTATAACTACAGCTTTCTACAGGTCCAGGTGCCCTCAGGCAAGACACGAATTGCACACAGGATGCCCCCATAGACTCTGTATAAAAGATGGGCATACCTGCTCTGAAATCACCCACTGGTTTGAAGTTTCTTGGATTTTGGAGACAGACGTGGCCACATTTGCACAAAGTGCAAAGTGATAGTGCTAAGCTAACAGCTAACATTAACAAGCCTGGTTAGTTAAGAGCATCCACAGATGCTAATTAATGATTAAATGACAAAAGTATAGAATTTAACCAGAAAAACAACCCATTTTATTTGTTAAATAATTGCATTAAATATGCTCCAAAAACACTGTTGAGGGGTCCACTTCAGTTACTTAAATTACCCGAGGTAAAGCTTAGCAGAACCGTGCAGCAGTCTGATCAGTCATAAGCTGCAAACTTGTTTGTTTCTGCTGTAAAGTTGTGTATTTTAACATGTCCTGTCCACGGGGCTGCTCCCTGCGACCTCTCTCATTCACACCTTCAGTAACAAAGTGAGCCTGAATCAGATTCACACTGAGCTTGCTCAGTTAATGTGGAAAAAGTGCTCTATGAATGCAGAGCATGCATACCATTTTTGTTGGACATGTGACACCGCTGCACCTTCAGACACCTGCGGGATCCAACCTGCTGCTGGATAATATCTAAGAAAATTATTTTCTTCTTTAATTTGTAAGGTAACTTTAAACTCAAACAACAACAAAGTGTTTGGTAATGAAGTCCACTTCTACCCAGTGGGTGCATCAGATTGCTCGTTACGGCAGGCTGATATGCAGAGAAGCGGGTCTGAGATTTTGGCGCAGCATGCACCGTGAGCTGCGCCTGTCGGGTTTGGGCTTTCTTGCTCCCCGCTGAGGTTGTTGTGGTGAAAAAGTCTCTGAACTGGGTCACAGCTGCGCTGCACACAGCGGCACCGTGGCACATTTCTCTGCGAGTGTGGACCTTCTGAAGGCCGGGAGTGAAAATGAGCATGCTTGTTAAACTGCCCCCACCTCCCCCTACCTCCAAGTAAGATGAGAGGAGCAAGAAGCCGGAGCAATAAATCATTAATTCACCATAAAGGGACCGGGGAAGGAAAGGCAACATCTCTCTGTCTTTTAATGTGATGCGAATGCATGGCCCGTACATCCGCCGCCTCGATAGAAACACTAAAACACAGTCAGGAGATGGAGAGATGGGGAAGGCTAAACTGAACACATGCTAAGCTTTGTGTTTATTAATCACTGGGACTTGATCATAAACTAGCAATCAAACCTTCTGCTGTACATGAACTCTACTTTTCTTTGTGATATTTTTAATTTATTAACAGAAAAACAAATATATTAAAAAAAAAGAAAATCAATCACACTAAGTCCCGAGAAGGTGAACTTAACCATTTATTAATTCATATATGCAAAACTAATAGATTTAATTCCCTTTCAGGCTCAACACCTATGAATTAAAGGTCTGACATTAACTGACTTTGTCTTGCCCTCAATTACCATCAGGAATAAAGATCGCTGAATCAGAGCAGAAGCAATGCAGACGCCTGGGTTATAAATTTGTATAATCTATAACTCTGTTGGCACACGTTGTCATTAAAACACGCTCCCCTGCGCTCACTGTAATGATGGCTCGATCCAAAGCCTGACTGCAGACCTGTAAAGTTTTAAAGAGATCTTCATGGTCAGTAGTAATGCGAGGTTCTAAAAAAGGTCAAGTCCAAAAGGTCTTTAAAGTCAAACTGAAGATTTGAGAAGATGAGAATCAGCTTGCCTCCCTGCTGGCGGGAGATAACATCCTGCTGTGACATCCTCCTGCATTTCAGCTTTGTTTTAGCTAAATGTGTGTGTGTGGGGGGGGGGGTACTTATTTGATCTAGTTCATCTTTTCTCCTTATCTGGTTTGTCCTTGCTTGGTTTCTCATTTTCACACACCTGCTGGGTTTGTTTTGATTCACCTACTCGTGGTTAAGAGGGACACTTTCTGAACTTAGAACTTAAAATTGAAAAAGACAAAACTCAGGCTGGATGACTAAAATCAATGCTGAAGAAAGCGGTTAAGCAGGACCTGAGAGGCAGCGTGAGGTCATATTTTGCAGTATGCAAGCCATTTCTGGCCATTCTAACCCACATACTGCATGCAATAACACAAAGCTACTGAACAGACACAAAAAAAAACACGCATGCAAATTGGAATGCAGGAACTGTGGCAGTTCACGTAAACCTCCTCTCACCAACAACCTCAACTTTCGAAAATGGGGAGACAGAGAAGAAAAAAGAAGCAAACGAGGACGTTTCCACCCTACGGAGTAATCACTAAACCACAGACCACAGACTTGCTGGAAGTCACAGCTCTAGTTTTTGAGAGTCTGAGTTCATTTAACTGTAAAATGGTATAAAAAGAAGGAACAGGACACACTGTAAGAGCAGCTCATCTCCATTTAGAAAAAACTAACAAATAAAGGCATGCAGTAACTTTGAGTTCAGATACACTGGCTGTTTGCATGTTTCAACCTGACACAATGTTACAATAATCAGCTGTGTTCTTCACTCTTCTTTCAAAAACAAGACTGCGAATCCTTATTTCATGTGTAGGGAAACATCAGGCTGGAACTTGGATAGGTAATAGTGAAAATAATAAGTGACAACAGGAGCAAGATAAATAATAATTTAAAAAAAAATAGATTAGTCACCTAATTTATTTCATTTTCAGCTCATTTTCAGTGCACCTGCTCACACACACATGCACTGCATGGAGTGGAGCTGACAGGAGGCAGGTGAATCATTAATGAAATTGACAACACCTTATGCCATCAGCGTGTATCAAAAGCTTTCCAAGAAAAAGTGTTAAACCAAATACAACGAGTGGGAGAAGCTGACGGTGAAAGAATCGTCTGAGGTTTCCAGATGCGTGCCTTCACCACAGCACAGCGACGTTTAAGATGCAATTTGATTATTGGAAAAATCAGATTAACGGTTTCAGTATTTGTATGGACAATTTTTAACCTCGTGCTCGATTCTCACTGCTTCCTGAGTCTTTTCGGACTCCTAGATGAGCCGGCCCGTTTAAAGGAATAGTAAATTAGTCGGCAGGAGCATCTCTGTTACGCACCAACAAGCAGGTCAGCAAATTTCTGCACTGCTTTTAGCCCTTTTCTCAATTTAGAAGTTGTGTGGAAAACGCAGTTCTCTGAGATTAAACACTTCTAAACCAGGAAGCTGCTATTTTTACCCTCTGTTCTCCTGCAGGCGTTACATTACGTCCTTTTGAATAGAGGTCAGGTCCTCTGTTCACAGTTAGGTTCTTCGACTGCTGTGTTGAAAGGGGTGAGCAAGTAGGTGTAAAGAAAAGTAACTGTGCAGCTTGTCCTTTTGTGATAATCAACAAAACAAAGGAGCCCGGTGTTTGGTTAGTTCACCAGTGTGGAGAGAATTCTTGGATATCTTGTTTCTAGATTTAATAGAGTCACTGCTGCTGAAAAACTGAGCTGTCAGGGATCACAGTAATTGCAAATTGTGCTGCATCTTGCTTACAAATTGGGGGAAACATTACATTTTAAAAGAAAACAATCCTTAAATATACTTTCTCATTAAGGAAACTTCTGCCTCCCCCCCCCCCGCCCTGAGGAAACACAGAGTCTCAGCTGTTGTCTGCAATCACCGGCTAATTGTAGCACAACCTCGGTGCTATTAGCCCTGCGTGGCCTGGCTTGCCATTAGCTGATTACTGCACACCCACTATCTTATTAATGTAAATCCCTGAAAGAAAATATGGCCGAGGCATAATATTTACTTTACAAGCCAGTCACATGGTACAGAGCCTCAGTTGGCTGCAATGCTTTATAGCGATTTTTAATGAGTCTTAACCAGTCACCAAAGAGGAGGATTTATTATTCCATCCTGCTGCCCACTTAAATGAAAAATAAATAAATAAATAAATTAAAAGGAGGAAAAAAAAAAAGTTTTTGCAGCAGGATGAGATGCCTGCTGAGGTGAGGGTGCTGCATTTTAATTTACTGTTTGGGCACAGAGGTAATCCATCTATGTTTGTATCTCAACAAATATAATTTAGACCCTGCACTTATCTTGTCTGCACCAGGTGATATACAATACTCCTTCCTTTGTTGACTCTTTTGTTATAAATTAATCAGTTAGCTTGTCCCATTTCTCATTATGCGGCCTGGGTGGTGGCGTCTGACTGCAGCTAAACTGCATCCTTAGCAAAAAAAAAAAAAAAAAGATAATTGATAGCAAGCCAACCTTATTGATTTATACAGAAAAATGTCTTGTTATCTTATTTGAACAGACAGCCTCTGAAATATTTCTACACGACAGTGCTTGTTTATCATTTGTATTTCTACTGCGTCTGCAGCTCAGAGCCTCATTTTTGGCTCCAATTAAAATGCACTCGGCGTGCAGTGTTGCGACAGTGCAGTGAATGCAAATGATCGACTTCCTGTCTGCGACCACCGACGCTGAACTTCTTTTCTGCATTAAAACTAGAGAAGACGTCTGCTGTCGCCTCGGCGCTCTTGGCTGCGGCTGACACGAAGCCGTCATCCCCTCTCATCCTACTTGGGCACCTGCCAATATGTCCTCACTTAAGAAATCGCCCCGGCAGATAAATAGCCGCACTCTCTGTCACCATAGCTAACAGAGTGCCTGCTGCCCTAAGGGTCGACCGAGAGGTGCTCAATCTGGTGTGACCAAATTACATCTCATATTGGCCAGTGGGATGAGAGCAGGGGCCTGCAGATGAGAGCCAAATCACAGCATCACCGGTACAAAATACTGCCCCCCTGCAACCTAACTGGGTTATCTTCCCGTCTCGCTCTCGAACAGTGTTATCTGATTTGCTGCAATGCTCTCCCAGAAATGAAAGCTAAGGGCAGAGATCTCTCTCTGTCTTGAACCTTGAATCAATACCGAATCAATATGGCGAGCTCTATAGTCTTGTTGTATGAAAATAGGTCTTTTTTTTTTTCTGCAGAGCTGTCTGGTTCTTATCTGCCTCAAGCTATCAGCCAGTAAAACTGCCTATAAGAGATTAATGTCAGTTTAATTAGCGCTTCATAATAAATTAATTTGACCTTCCTAAAATTACACATGCTCAGCAATATTTCAATTGATATAGCCCCCTTTTCTTCTTCTAATTATTACTCAACCTTTAACATTGGTGAAAGCTTTCTAGCTTCTTTGCTGACACAGAGAGGGATATTTGGGCCAGGGTATTCCTGTGAAGGGGGGGGGGTGTTAACCTCTCTGTGGTCAAAACAGGCTAAAACTGGCAACATGTTAATTTTGGACTCTCCCCTTGTCCACTGGATGGGGTTGATTAATGTCGCTTCTTGTCACAGTGAGCTGGCAGAACCAGGACAGGCGCAGATTTCCACCCTGCTCCCTCTTCTCTGAGCTCCTGTTTTTCAGTTGTCATGACAACAGAAACGAAAGTATGACTGACAATATGCAGGCTGTGAGCAGTTACAAGAAACACAGAGAGGTCAAATAAAGAGTCTGTATGCAGTACAGTAATCAACTCTTGTTAAAAAGGTTCAGTTCTTCAAGTTCTGTGGCATTTTTTTCATGCATTATTGTTTTTCATGAAGTGCTGCTGTTGCTCTGTAGTTCACAAGTGCCATTAACGTCCAAAGGATGTGACATTTGTGCGTGTTCCCGAGTGTCAAGCCAACCGTGCTGACAGTGAGAAACACAGGCTGAAGTTAGCTTAGAAACAGAATTGACACGTCGAAGTCAACAAACAGCCAGATTTCAACCACGGGCAGCGTGACGGACGGACTTGGTTCCAGGTCTGCAGTGTGACATCGGTGCACGAGTGCCTAAAATCTGCATTCTTTTAGTGGCCGCCAGGGAGCCATGCTTCCAGCCTGCAGAGTGCAAGAGTGACCGCCCTCTTTTTTTTAAAGGTTCCAGAACTGAATTTCATTTTCTTCATAAAAACATAAAAAGAACATAAAGATATGATTTGGATCAAAACATACGATACAAAGGTACAAGACTGTGTGCATAACCTAACTATCCCAGAATGTTTTGTGAATACATCTGACCTGCACAAACTTAATCCTGTTTATTATCGTAGTCTTCTGTAATAATACTTTTGAATATATTTTGCAGTTTGTGTGTGTGTGTGTGTGTGTGTGTGTGCTTTGTTCCTGACTGTAATTACTGCTGCCATCGTTTCTGAAGTTTCGTGCTCACTAAATGATCTGACATTCATGGGTTTTAACATTTCCACGGTAACAGTGACCTCCACCAATCAGAGTCATCGCTGTTTGAATTTACAGTTGCAGATAACTGGACTGGTTCTTATGTAACGCTTTTCTACTTTACTCAAAGTGCTTTATACAACACGCCTCATTCACACATTCATAAAAGCACTTTTTTCTATGTGTTAGTGCTTTCTAACATTCACACGACACTCTGATGAACGCATCAGAAAGCAACCTCAGGTTCAGTGTTCAAGGATACTTTAGCATGCAGACTGTAGCAGACCGGCATCCAAACACCAACCTTCCAGTTAGCAGATGACCTGCTCTGACCTGAATAAAGTGCATTTTTTGTTAAAAGAAAGTTGGTATCATACAGACTTGTAGTTTTGACAGGAGCACATACCTTCATGTGGAAGCTAATCATAAGTCTGCTTTGGATGGTTGCAACATTATGACTCCCTACGGAGAACATGATGGGATTTTCACTTCAGGAAAAATAACAAATGACTAACACCTTACACACACACACACACACACACACACACACACACACACACACGCCTGCAAACGATGTCGCCTGTGCTTAATGCAAAGCACCCCGTAAATGTTAATGCATTGAAATGCACCTGCCAATCAGTGTTTGACCACATATCATGAAACCTCTTGAGAGAACGAACAAGAAAGAAATGTTGTGACTTTTGTTACAAATTGCCAGGAAATCTTACAAAACATGGTTTCCTAAATTGCTTGTGCTTTCCAGTGACTTGCTTTCCCTTGAAAAAAAAGTCAGGTTTGAGGTTTTGCAAGCACTGTGCAAGTATGAATGTACAAAGCCATTTTTTCAGCATATGTGACTTCTAATCTGTATGGATTTAAATCCAGTTACGCTGTAAATGTACTGAATGCATGCCTGTGCAGGGACCCCCCCCCCAAAAAAAAAGTAGGAGCATCTCGCTATTAACTTTTCTTATCTTGAGATTTGATCGTTATTCTGCTTGTTGCAGAGGGCCATGCTGCAGCTTTCCCAGCGTATTATCTGAGGAGAATAAACAATGCTTCCCCATGACAGCAGTTAGATGACTAGCACAATGCTAACAAACCAAGAGGTAAACACAGGCCTGCCTTTGTGGACACCTGCTCATAGAGATTAATGTGGGCACGGGGGCCAGTGAAAACATCATTAACACTCAGTCTTATTTGGTTGGCTCTGCAATACAAGGTCAGGCCAGATGTTCTGTGGACAGAAAGCGGCTTATAAATACTGTTGCAGTCTCATTATTAGGGAGAAGTGTGTTGCGCACACACACAGAGTTACACAAACACAAGGCCATTCTTGCCAGCCACCGAAATATTAATTTCTTTTTGTTCATTTCATGTTTTTCAGAAAACAGCTAAATCATTTTAGCATCAGTGCAATATTTACAACGGAAAATCCAGAGCAGAAACTCAGAGCAAAGCATGTATGGGTAACTGCAGTTCTCGGTTGGTTCACGTTTCAGTGGCAATTTCTGTTTTAATGAGATTGTGAGCAAGTGGTCTAAAGATTATGTACAGCAGTATGACAATGTAAATAAAATAATGCCATTACAGAGATGTCAGTTTGCTTGCCAGCTCCCAAATGTTAAAGGAGGTTTAAATTATGATTCTTTGCCTCAATTTTATAAAATTATATTCAAAATAAAAGTCCTAATGATGTTTGTCAGAACACATTTCAACACCCTCCGATTCTTTCAGCACATCGAGACGTACTCAGTGCTCTAGGAGGTAATTTTACAGATGACAGTAAAAGTGGAAAATTACTGCCAGCTCAGTTAATCAACCAACAATTAAGCTAAGAGGCTGAGGAGGGTTTATTGTGTTAAACTAGATTACTGATAAGCTGAATACAAAGAACATCATCAAAATGGAAAGGTTTTTTTTTGTGTGTGTGTGTGTTAATAGCACGCAGTCACCTTTTGAAGTAAAGGTGCTTGATTAGTCAGTTAGCTGGCCACGCTCCAGGGGTCTAGCCACAATCATTTAGACTGTACAATAACAACTGTGTATTGCCAGCGTCTTACACTAGCATATCTGTACTTTCTACTTCTCACATTTTCAAAACAAGTTCGTTACTTTAGGTTTAACACATCTGAGAAAAATTTGCATTTCTGGTCACTGCACCGTCAAACATCAAGCCGATCTGATCCTAAATGGAGGAACAATAGCACATAAGAGACAATCCTGCTCGCATATCCTCCATCACTGGGGTTTATCGCATACAAACAGATTAAAGAGCCAAAATCATATAATTTATGTATCATAGTGCTATAATCAAGGGTTACAGTGGGCCGGACCGAGGACTGATGTCCGTAAGGTGTGCTCGGGGTACTTCCAGCATCTTAGCTAGCGCTACTGAAGAGGAGCGAGCATAAAGGGAGTACTGTAACATGTGGCAGGTAATTTTAAATGCAACATTTTCAAAGGCACAACGAACATCAGCACACACTCAAAGTGTCTGCAGTTTTTCACACAGTGTGTCTGCTAGCTAAAAGAAGAGCTGCTGTGGACTGCTGACCGGAGGCTGTGTTCACGGTCAGAGTTACAGGTTACATGAAGTGTAGCAGAGATGAGTTTGAATCAAAGCTGCTGATGCTTAGATTCATTCACTGAATCCAACATTTATACAATCTGCTACTTTTACTTTCTTACTTTGAGTACATTTCAGAGTCTGTACTTTTTTACTTTTACTTGAGTAAAGACGCTGAACCAGTACTTCAACTTTTACCATAGTATTTTTTAACACAATGACTTGTACTTCTACTTAAGTACAGAATGCCTGTACTTTTTGCCACCTCTGCCAGGCAACCACAAAGTTTTTGCTAGTTGCTGACATCCTGTTTTTTATTTCAGTGTGAAGGAGCCATCAGGGGGAAACCTTTGCATGTTATGATTTGAGATTCTGGTCATAAAAGGACCAAAACTCACATGATAAACAGACGTAGCTCAAGATTCAATACTGGAAGTCCATAAAATCCTATATCCTAATTCCAGACTAAGTAACAACTCTGGCTTCATATTTCAGCCCCCAATGGGAAAGTTTCAAAAACAAAGAAAATGAGCTTTGAGTGTCCTTCTAGTTCACTCTTGGAATTGGCCTCTTGAATTGGCCTGTGTTTATGGTATTGCAACAACTACCTGACAATGACAGAGATTATGCATCGATTATACCTACCACCTTGGTAACCTTAGCTCTCAGAAAGTTAAAGAATGATGAGAATGGGTCCTGGCCGGTCACCAGTCAGAGTCCGGAGTGTGAAAGCATTGCACACAGAGCAGCGCTATTGCCAAACCGGTTAAGGATCCATATGGAGAACAAGGTAAGTAAACATACCTGAATAAAACAGAATTCCTATCCTCCTCAACAAGCACTCCATCAGCATCACTGCGGCGTGTGATTTGGCTGGCTGGGATCTCGCATGGCAACCTCATCCATCTTTATCGCTGCTCCAGGAAGCACATGGTGATGGGCGTTGGATGACAGGTGCAATAGAGCTGCCGGCTTTATCTATCGGCATGTCTTCCAAGCTTCACCCTCCGAGAGCTTTGAAGGGCAACTTCCTCAGACTGATAGCAGACAGATGAATGCTGGAATGAGGGCCCGAGGCGCTCCCCCCCCCCCTCTTAACACCATTACTCCTTTCCCGACTTCATTCATTGTATTTATGCGCTGCTGCCTTGAAGCGTCTGAAGCTGCCAGGGTGAAGTAGCGTCTGTTTGGCGTGACTTTGAAGGTAGAAGCACAAACAAGCACTGATTTATTTAATAGCAAAGTACTGTTAACGCACTGAAGACTGATTTATAGCAATTATTGTTTTGTGTAACTAAAATGATTTCTTTGTTGTATTCATGTACAATTCTGTTGATTTCTCTAACTCCATTAACCACTGTCTTTCCTCATTTTTATTTTAATAGAAGTAATCAAATACACTAATATTGATTAAACATGAAGGAAGCCCCCAACCCTCCTCATAAAGGAATTCACTCAGTAAAGTGAGACAATTCAGCTGCAGCTATTAAGATATGCAGTTTAATTATGAATGAGCAATGCGTGGGTGTAATAAGCATAGCTAATACAAAGACTCTGTGTATGAATTAGTTCCAGTTTGAAAAAGTAAAAACCACTGCATTATACTTTCAATATGAAACAATAATTTTATTACATTTCTGCAGGTCACAAGTCGGTCATTCATTGTTTTAGGCTATAAATGCAAGAAATCGCAGCCGATTAGGATTTAGAAACTAATTATCAGCTCTGAATATTTCCAGAATTCTTACATTAAATCTTTTATCTCAAATGCTTCCATAATTAATGAATAAATAAAATTTTGATTTAAAAAATAAAACCAAGATCCAGCACATTTGGAGTATGAAAGCTCAACTTATTTTTACCAATGTGCCTTTGATTCCCAAACAGAAACAGCTGAGAGTAATTCTCTGGGGGAGAATTATTCTCAGCTGTTAATAAACAATATAGTTTAAAGTTTATTTAATATGCACTGAATTAGCATTTAAATAATACTGTCAAAGTCTTTCTGCTCACACTTATTTGGAATCACAACTTTAGATAAAATGATTGAAGGATATAAGTTATTTCCTAAAACGTCAGCATAGGATTGTTATTTATGTTTTTAATACCATGCTAAAGAGCAGTGTTTTGCCTCTGACCAGCATCTGAACTGGAGTACTCATGCATCATGCAGCAGGGTGATCAAAAAAGAACAAGATATTCAGCAACTTTTAACTTGAGCTTGAAGTTAGGAAGCTATATCTAACTTCTGTTGGGTACATGAAGACTTAATTATGCTGGTTTATTTTTTATTTATATTTTCTGTCAATTGAGGGAAATATTTTTGTCTAAGCTTAAAACAAGGTCAAAACAGGGAGACATCTAACTAAGAGTCTAGCTTGATTAAAAAACATGAAAAAGAAGTTCTCATTGCCTTAAAAGAAAAAACATTTTCAGCGCATTACAGTAGTCTGAGTGTAACGGTTTCAACTTTGACCCTTGTAAGACAGAGATGAATAGTGCTTCTCTCACTTGGACCAGATCAGAAAAAAGTAGGTGCTCTCAGGGAGGACAAATGAAACGTGGACAGAGAATTGAAAAAGGTAACAAATGGAAAAAATTATTAGCACTGCTACAAGTTGAAAAAAAAAGGATTTAGTACGACTGAATTTCTCACTGTAAACAATGCAATTCAATTTCTAAACTTTTTTAAAAGGAAATGCCCCCCCAAAAAACAAAACAAAAAAACAACAACCAAAGAAAATAGAATAAATAAAAAAAATAGTCAGGAGTCAGGTCAATGTCAATGTCAGTGTCTCTCTACGTAAAATGTTCTGAGCTCTCTCTACCCAGGTAGTTTTGATTTCCTTTTGGTTTCCTTAGGTTTTGTCTTATCTGTAATTTTGCGATGGGCGTCCACTTCCTCGGAGGAACAGCACAACAGGCCGCCGGCGTCACACCCTCCACGTGTGCAACCCCGTGTACCGCCTCTGCACTCGCCGATTCTTCCTCTGGCTCGCCATCTTCAGAACCCACCCGAAGAATGGGGGGTGGGAAAAACCAACCTGCATAAAGCAGCAATTGAAATATCCTCTCTTAAAAGAAAACCAATATATTCTTTTCTATCTATATTCTTAAATCTGTCAATCATGAACTGTAGAGTATGTTTCTCCATTCGTAAACCAATGAATATGAGTTATTCAACGTCAATGTAGCTACACATTAAAAGTTTGCTTTTTACAGGCAATACACCACAATGTATACAGACTTGTGTCATCTTACTCATCACACAGTGCACATAGTGTGATAAAATAACTACATCAAATCCACAATATGCATCATTTGAATTTTCCTTGTGTAATTAACTAAACTACACACAGTGTGTAGCTGCTCAAATTATAACCTTCATAGCGGTATCACATGTTCTAATGACACAGCGATAGCTAGACTCGTACAAGAAAATCAAACAGAACAAAAAATTGAACATTATATAGCATTATATAGCTCATGGCTCTCACAAATGGCTTCAACAGCTTCTTTGGCGAAACTGTGTTCATCCCCTTCATCAACACAAACCTTGAGATGAACTGTCTCACTCTGTCGTCCTCAACTTGAGCAGTGAAATCAGTTCCATCTGAATCATGTGGCCGTCTGGATAATCCATCGGCATCAGCATTTCTTTTGCCAGCTCTGTACTGTGTGCTGAAGTTGAAGTTCGACAAGGCAGCAAGCCACCTGTGTCCTGCAGCATCGAGCTTGGCTGATGTCAGAACGTAGGTCAGAGGATTGTTGTCCGTCATGACCGTGAATTCTGCATCATAAAGGTAGTCAAAAAATTTATCAGTGACAGCCCATTTGAGTGCCAAAAATTCAAGTATTGTGAGTGGGGTAACGCCGCTCACAGTTTGACAAGCCTCGACTCGCATAGGCAATTACCCTCATCTTACTGTCTTGCTCCTGATAGAGAGCTGCCCCAAGCCCATGCAGGCTGGCATCAGTATGCAAGACATATGGCTTCCTGGAATCAGCAAAGCCAAGCACGGGGGCCGTTGTCAACTTCTCAATGAGCGTTTTGAAACCTCTCACACAATCTGAGGTCCATCGCTCATTAAAAGGTCATTTGAGGTCAGAGTTTGAACATAGCTTTGGACCTTTGGACTTTTTCCGGGGTTGAAGGTACCCAGCAGTCAAAGCATTTAGGGGTTTTGCAATCTTTGCATAATCCTTGACAAACCTCCTGTAATACCCTGTAAATCCTAAGAAGGATTTCAGTTTACTGATGTTAGTTGGATGAGGCCAGGTTGTCAGAGGGGTAATTTTTCCAGGGCCAGTTTCAACGCCATCCTCTGAGACAACATGACCCAAATATTTGACTGACTTCCTGAAAAAATGACATTTCTCAGATGACAACTTTAGCCCGAACTCTTTTAACCTGTTCAAGACATGCATGAGGCAGTGTTCATGCTCCTCAAGTGTGTCAGCAAACACAATGAGGTCATCAAGGAACACTATGACCTCCTTGAGATTGAGGGAGCCCATGCATTTTTCCATAACTCTTTGGAAAGTTGAAGGGGCATTCGTGACTCCTTGGGGCATCCTGTTAAATTCCCAGAAGCCCATGGGTGTGACAAAAGCCATCTTGTGCTTGTCCTCTTCATCTACCTCCACCTGATAGTAGCCCGATTTCAGATCCATCACAGAAAACCATTTGGACCCTGTGAGAGATGCAAAGGTTTCCTCTATGTTCGGTAAGGCATACGCATCCTTTATGGTCTGGTTGTTCAACTTCCTTTAGTCGACACATAAACGGATGGCACCGTTCTTCTTCTTTACAACAACTATTGGTGAAGCAAAAGGGCTTTCTGATTCCTTTATGATGCCAGCATCCAAGAGTTCCTGTAGATGAAGCCTCACAGCTTCATAATCGGAAGGGTGAGTGGGCCGTGCCCTCTGCTTGAAAGGTGTTGGATCGGACAGGCGAATCTTATGTTTGACTGCTGTGGTATGACCATAGTCAAGATCGCCTCTTGCAAATACTTCAGGAATAGAGTTCAGTTTTTGTGCGACCCGCTCTTTCCATTCCCCGGAAAGTGGAGAATCAGTGAAGTCAAAGGTTATTTCATCTGTGTGGTTTGTGGTACCTGTAGTTGGGCTTTTAACTGTACCGTTGTGGGGTTGTATCACCTGGCTCTCTTTAGCTTTACCTGATGAGGTGAATAGAGGGAGAAGAGCTAGAGGGATGAAGAGCTCTGCTATGCTATGTTTTGGGGGAACTTATGTTGTGAGCAGTCTCATTTTTGAGCAAAAGCCCAGCTCTACCCATGAAGTTTTCTGGGAACTGCACATTAATTTCAACATAGCCCAGACAAGGCACTTTTTGACCGCCTGCACCCTCCACTTCAAGAATGTCCCTAAGGGGCAGGATCGGTAGGGAAGACAGGTAAGCATCATGAAAAGATTTGGAAATTGTAGTAACCTGTGACCCAGAATCAATGATTGCTTGACATTGGACTTTTTCAGTGTTAATGACAGCAACTGACCTTGGCCCTACCAAGCTATTTAGGAGCTCCTCCTCAAAGGTGTGCATATGTTCGCATTTGACTCTCTTTTCTTTGTGTCTTATTTTGGGACTCTCACCAATCTCTGTGGCTCCAGTAGGTCCCGTTACCGGAAGCCCGTCCAGTTTAAAGGCAAACCCTGTTTTGCATGCCACTCATCTTGCCTTGCTTTTAATTCTTTGTATTTTCGGTCAACAGCAGCTTTGTTTATCTGGTTTTCACACACTTTGGCTATGTGGCCATCTTCACCATACTGGAAACACAACCAAGCCCTAGGCTGAGATTTGTGTGTTACCTGATGAGCTTGTGCCTCAATTCTAGGTGTATGCACATCTGGTTTATCAGTTGACACTGATTCTGACATTTTAACACATTTTCTGTGTTTTTTAGGTTTCATGCTGAGCTGCAGCTTCAGTTCAGCAAGCTGCTTCTTTAGATTTTCTGTCTCAGAGATATATGCTTGGAGGACACTTGAATTTGGATCTCCACAAGGAGATATGTCTGGAAAGGATTGCACATTTATTGTGGCCTTCTGCTTCGAGACCCCAAAACGCAGATGCATTCGATCCAACTTAGCTGCCCTTCACACCCAGAATGAAAATTTCCAAACACTCAAACAACATTCAAAAAAATGTAGTTCCACTGTAAATCCTGAAACTTAACAGGCAGTAGAGCGAACGACTCCCCTGATCTCGGCCGCGTGTGTGCGCTCTAATCAGCCGAATTGCAAGGCAAAAAAGTAAAACTGGAAAAAGAAAAAAACGGCAGGACACTACGTCGCTGTCAGAGCACGTGTGGGTGTGTGCGCACCCTGCTGGCAAAAAATAAGAAGTGCATGGGGTTTTCACACATCTGAACAGGAAAATCTGGAGGTTTAGTTAGTGCAACTAATAGGCGTTACATGAGCAGTTGCTATTATAAGATTTAATATAGGCGGTTAAAGCTAAGTAGCAAAATGTAAGGCAACGATTACGGTAAATGTTATCTCAGTCTCTCAAACCGTTGGTCCACAGCACAAAAACAATTTTTATGCTAAGGGCTGAAGTTGTCACGTTGATGAGATTCTTCACCATAAAGACCCAGATGCCAACAGACAATCAGGTTGTACTTGCAGGGAGTCAGAAACTCTTTAAGCACTTTGCACAGTGATGGGGAGAAAAAAAAAAACAACTTTGCAAATTAGACAAATTCAGAAACGCAGAGACAGAAGGAACAAACAGACTAAATAGACTCCTGGGAGACGGATAAGGAACAGATGAACCCGGACGGTAAGGAGAGGAAAGTGAAAACACTTAAAACCACCTGAAAAACTAACCTTCAGAAACTAAACAATGGTTCGCTATAAAAAAAGTGAACAACAAAGTTAGAGTCTATACATTACAAAGAAGTACTGGTATCGCTTGTCTGACACCCCCCCCCCAAAATAAGGGGGTTATATTAGTTGTTTCAGAGTTAGGCGCAAACAGCTTATTCTGACATTCTCACACACAGTACTGATAAAACTCTGCACAGCTATAAGCTGCAACCTTACATTTGAAATTAGGTCTTTAGGGGAAAAAAAATAAATAAATCACAGTAACAATGTCCTATTAACTTGTAATATTTTTTTACACACTTGTGGCCCATTAAGAAATTCACCAGGTTAATTTTGGAGCTGTTTCTTGTCGGCTATCTGAACGCCTGTAGTCAGAATTAATGTGCAAATTAAGCGTTGAGACATTGCTGTTGGCTTCTTTCACAGGTCTGATGCATAATGCTCCTGGGTACATTGTAGCAGAGGCTCTCTGTCCATAATGAGCACAATCACACTGCTGGAACCCATCATGCCCTCAGCCTGGATGCCTTTGTTATCACAGCCGGCTTGCAGCAGATTTAGTGCTGAAGAAGATTTGGGCTGCAACAAAATAAATGGCTCTTTTTTTTTTTTTTAACTTAAGAAAGAACGCTGATAAAAAGTGAAGTGTGGTCACCTTTCTAAACATAACGAGATCAATTGTTAAATCAAAAATCCACAAGTAAACCTTGTTGCTGCTGTTATCTTTCAGGAGACATAAAACCGATGATATAAAATATGTACATATGTTACTGTAGGTGTGATCATCCCCAATCTGAAGTTTAGCTTTCATCGAGGGATTTCTTATACCCTGTTAGATATGAGGAAACTGAGCTGTCAACAGAGTGGCGCTCTCTCCAAAACTGCAGTTCCTCTAGTGGCCACTTGAGGCTGGCTCCAAAGTCAGTCAGTCTAAATAGACTCATGTTAAAATGCTGAACTTTGCACCATTAAAAGCATGTTCACTGCCTGGTGCAAGAACTTTATTACAATTTCAGAGATTTTTTATTTTATAGTAACTTATGCATCTGGATGTTCAAGTTAGAAACATGGCAAGCTTTGACTGACAGGTGTACCAACACGGGAAGCTGTAAGCAATTAGTGTTTGGTAAACTTCACTTCCACTAACTGGAGTCACAGTACTGGATGTCTGTTGATGTTGGTGCCTTTTGAAACCTTTTTAATGGACTAATCTGAAAATAATTTAGCCTGTCACAAGTTGGAGCCCATCCAAAATATTCATTCATCCCAACCAAGGCACATGTTCCGCACATTTGAGAGTGAAACTCAGCTAATTTATTACTTTGTTATCTGCCACTTATTAGCAGATATGCATCTCTGCAATTACTAATTGCATAGCCACCCTCTTGACCAGTAGTTTTTAACTACTGGATCTGAAAAATTTTACATGGCAGTGGCCGAAACGCTACCACTGAGGCAGCGTCAACATGACTACATCCAGTGTGTTTACACAGTCTATGCTATCACGAAGTAGCTTGGCTGTCCCTGAGGCCCTTTTTAAATGGCAAAACAAATGGGAACAAACAAGATGGTCTCATCAGCATCCTGATCCTTTTAGTCCCAGTCAAAATAGACTGGAGTGTCCCCTCCATTCAATGAGATCTCACTACCCCCCCCCCGCCCCCCCACGCACACCTAAAGTTTCAAAGGTGTATTTAAATAATTCTCCAGTTAACTAATCAAAGAATGGAAGTGACTGGTTTTCAGTGATGAGAAAGAGCTTCTGCTGGCCTCTCAGTTTCCACCACCAGTCTCAGTTACCACTGCTGGACTATCAGCAGCTTTATGCCGTGTTTCCACTAGTACGTACTCAGCGTGACTTGGCTCAGTTTGTAGGTACATTTTTGGTACCCACTCAGCCGGGATTCCAAGGGATCCGAGGCGATCCAAAAATAAGATTTCAAAGAACAACATGCCACTGATTGGCCAGGGAGTGTCGTCACTAGCTGAGTAATGAGAGCGACTCATTCACCAGAATCAAACGTGCCATTTTTTAAAACCCGACAGCAACGAAAATGGAGACACACAAACAAACACCGTGGTCCAACAACGAGGTGCAGACATTTCTGTGTTTGGTGGCAGACGAGAATTGAGAAAGTGTATCAGGAGGTCTCCGAGCTAATGGCCGCATCTGAATCGCATACAAATTATGTCAAGGGACTTCTGCCTGTGTTGCTATATTGACTCCACCCACATTGAGATTGTAGACAATTGTAATGGAAACACAACCATGTTGAGTCAAGTTGCGCTGAGTAGGTTCTGGTGGAAACGTGACATTTGCTGCTGGCTTCTGCTGCAGTTTTGGGGAACTAGCTGTGTTTTAGATAGATGGTATGAAACAAACAAATATCCAAACATTTAAAAGAAAATTGTGAATCAGAAGATTTTTGGGTTTATTTCCCCCATCAGGACTTCTTACATTTATCTTAGGAGCCTTTGGCAGGGGCTTAACAAATAGGCTGGGACCCTCTATATTTTCCTCACTTCAGTAACAACACAATACACTTAAAAGTATTTCCAGTATTCCCAACACTAATCCATGGAGTTCAAACAGTAATAGGATCATTTGTAATAAAACAGCAGTCACACACTGGGCTTTTTTTTTCCCCCTGCAAAGCAAGTGCTTTTATACCTTTGAATACATTTTTACTTAAAGGGGATGTAAACTTACTTTTACTGCAGAATTGATCTGTGCTGTACTTTTACACAGTCATGTTGGTAGTTTTTACCCATATATGTCAATGCTTCTTCTACCACTGTTTATACACAGCTGACATCTCCATGTATCAAATAAATTAAAAAGGAGGAAGAGATAAAATGTCAAGCAGAGAAAATAAATAAAATAAAATACCTCAGTAGGAAATCCAAAAAGTCCCTGGCAACATCCAGGATATTCAGTTTTGTGTCCAGGATTTGTCATCATTTGTCTTCCATGCCTTACTGAGACATCCATCCCTGTCGAAACTCCGAACAATGAAGAAAACAAAACTTGCGGGCCATGATAAGCTGTCAGCCATGGTCATCTAGAGGTAGTGCTCTGTCTGAGCCGACCATTGAGGGAAAATTTATCAGCCCCGTTACAAATCGAAACAAGCGTCTAGGCAGAACATTTGGGAAGCAATTAGTCATGTAACGTCAGGGGGAATTGCATCAAGGCGGCTTTATGTGCGAGACTCCCCAGGCAGCTGGAAACCTGCTGGTTGTTGCAAGCAGGCTGATGGTGAACATATGAAGCTCGGGTCCAGGCTGCCTCTGCCGTGACACTGCCAAAACAATGACAGCTCGAGTTTGAACAGTAACCTCTGATTACCTCAGTTTCAGTGTCATGCGGAAAAAAAGTTAAACTCACCTGGAAAGTTTTGTAATTTCTTTTTTTTTTTTTTACAACATCCAGGTTCAGCAGGAGAGAGCCATTTCCTGACCGCTTCCTGTGCCCTTTATGAAATTAGAGGGAGGAAAACAATTCCATCAGTAATTCCATTTCCCTCATCACAAACTGCATATTGCTCATTAAATATTAACTGACAGGCATGCACTTCCTTGCATTTTGATTGGGATTTTTTGATATATCTATTATAATTATTTATGGCTGACAGATTCAGACGGTTGAGAGAATTTCAATAAGAGCATTTCACCTGATGCAAATTGAAAAGCTAAGGACATCCAATTAGATTTTTTCCTCAGTATTAAAATATTACAATAATTCAAACTAAAATTAATCTTTGCCGACTGAAATATGCGTAGGCCAGAGTTATACTTTAAACTTCATGTGATTATAGGGCTGTGGGTGGTATGGAGTCCTTGAATTAACATCAATATTGGCTCTATTATTCAAGCATAGAATTAAATAAATAAGAGATTGAGCTCTGTTATTCAAATGTAAAATATTCCCCCAGTGTTTCCTCACACATTTTTCAGTTTTCTAATTTGTCTGGTTGAAAACTGAAAACAATGCCAATCTCTAAGTGAGCTGAAACCATTTTGTCATCCATGAATACATAAAAAGTTTGCATGTTATGCTCACACTGACAATTTTAATATGCAGCTGCTTAATATGTTAACATAATTAGCTGATTAGCATCAAATAGAAGCATCAAAACAGATAAGACTGATGAGATTGTTTTGCTTTGTACATATTTGACTTTGTGGCATTGCATCAAACAGTTTTTGAGACAACTGATTCAGAACCAGAAGTGTCCTTGAAAAAAGTGGAAGAAAAAAGTCAATTGCTGATTTTAGGGGGTTTCTCAGCCAGACCCACGAATTTCTACATAAGTAGCGTGTGCCACCAGCAGCCTGGCCTGTTGACACAAGGCAGATTGGGTCCATGGATTCACGCTTGATGCCAAATTCTAACCCTTTAATCTGCATGCAAACCTTGCTATGATTTCCCGGTCTTCCACTGCTCAGTTTTGGTTTAGCCCAGAGCCCTCTGCAGAATCAGATTCCTGCTCTTGGTCTCCTGCTTTTGCTGCTCATCCACCATGGTTGAATGCGCCGGCAGTCTGAGTTACCGTAGCCTTTCACACAGCTGAATCCAATGAGGGAATCAGACAAGGACAGAAGGTAAGTAAACAAAAGAAGCACAGGGAAAAGGGATTTCAACCCAGCACCAAGGCAGACACAGCCATGCTGTATTAAATGAGAACAGTTGATAATAATTTGAGAGCAATACAGAATGTTTAAGATTATTAATGCATTATATTACAGTATATGAACTGTTAACACAGGTTTGGCATTGCCAGACTTTCAAACTGTAATGGCCTTGGAGCTTATTTGTGCTCAGCAACCTTTTTATATGATATAATCAGAATATAACCAGTTAGCAAACCAGCTGTGTCGAGTCCTATATTATAGAGAGAAATGTTGGACATTTGCCTGCGTTCATAAATTAAACCTTCACCAGTCTCTCAGAGATTGTCTGGAGACACGTTGACGCTCACTTGTGCAGTCAACTTGCAAACAAAAGTGCTTGCCCAAAGACTGAGGATGTTGCATGTTCAACTTCTGGGCAACCGGTTGGTCACAGCAACTGCTTGCAATTGGTCACTGAATGCAAAAAGTAAATGAATAAAAATAAATGTGATGCAATCACTGTGCAACCACAGATTTTTGCTAGTCAGAAACAGGTTGATGTATGCCTAATTTTTATTTATGTTTCCCTTCCCTTGATAACATCTCCACTGTCAGTTCATGCAGAAAAAGAACGAAAAGATTCATTTGAATGTAGGAACTGAAATGTCCGACCTTCAACATTTTCTGGGGTGGGACCCCCAGCATAACATGCCCCCTGTCTTTAAAACTGATTCCCGTGACCTGTGACAGTTTTGTGGAGCTTGATTTGTCAGCCTCCCAATCAGAGCGCAGTGGAGTCCCTGACTGCAGCGCCGGCTTTGCTGCCTCTTCCCCTCTGTGGTCCCCAGACAGCAACTTTTGCTCTGATCATCATGTAACACAAGACATGCTCACTGGCAAGATTTGATTATCAATAAGCCAGCTGAATTGAGAATGTACTTGCCATAGCTTGCTTGACAAGCTCTGACTAGCACCCGTCTACCAGGCTAGTGAATTATGAAAACCATTGATGGATGAAATATGAACATCAATCTTCCTCAGCTCCCGTCTGCTGAATAAATTACTTTTAAAGTTCACTGCCATGTTTGCTGACATGTGCTTCAGAGAATGCTCCTGCCTCCATGCTTTCCCACTGCACGAGTTATCATCTAGGGAGGAAAATAATTTGGGTGGAAAGCAGAATGAGTTACAAGGGGAACATGACGATATTTTGGGACTATTATCTGGATTGATGAGAGGTTTGTCCTATTGAGCACACAAGGCATGAAGGCGGCGGAAAGGCAAGTTGATTGTCCAATGATTTGTCTTACTGTATATCAATAAAATAAGCCACAGTGCGCTGAAAATGCCCTGAATGAGAAACCGTCTGCTGTTCATTCTGACACTGTTCATGGTCTGTGGCGTTGTAATTCTGCCGCGTGGCAGAGGAAATTTCTCAAGTTTTACGGGTAATGAATGAGGTTGTATTTTTTCTCTCTTACCCAGAGAGCCCATAAATAATACGCTCCCACACAATAGAGAAGAGAAAATGAGGGCAACATGCCGTGTGACATTTTCCTGATGTCCTTTTAAAACACAGTGCTCTTCCAACTCCGAATCCAGTGTTTCCAGTATGGGACCTGTCCCTCATTAAAAGATGTAATTTTATGTGGACAAAATGTCTGAGACTGTTAATGTGTGTCTGAGCCAAAGTCCTCTGAATTCTGTGTGAACAGTCAGTCTAGACTCATGAATGTTTGATGGAATAAGCACATCTTAAAATGCAAATACATGTTCTGTCCACAGAAAGTGAGAAGCGGCACAGCTAGAGACGAGTAGAAGTTTGGCATTGAAACAGCAAGGTGGAGAGAGAGTGTGCGCCGGCCTTGGGTTAGACGAGTGTCCAGCATGTATATACTTAAAAACAAACACTGACATTAAAAGTTTATGAGGCAAGATCAAACAAATAATTGCGTTTAAAATTATCTGGGGAAAAAATAACGCATCACTTGATGCCTAATAATAAAAATGCAAAGATGATTGACTATTTGGGGGGAAAAAAGGACAATGACAATCAATTATTTAATAAACACTGAAACACAAGCAGCCCAGCATAAACCATAAAACATGTACCAAATAAATACATGCTCTTATTTGATGGATTAAAATATCCAAAAAAAACACCAGCCTTTGTCTTTTGTTTGTAAATGGACTTTTTTGAAGTTTTATTTATGCAATATGGTAGCTATGATAGGCCACCACAGGGTGAGTTGAATCATCCTCTCGAAGAAACAGAAGGAAGCAAAGCTCTGTGCTCAAGACTTCTCCAAAAACTACATGGAGTCAGGTGTTTGAGCCAAAGACACGAGGCTGATACAAAAGCTGATTACTGACACTTTTCCTCCTGGAAGAAGACCTCCTGGATTCAGCAGCATCCAAGTCCATACATGCGCAATGCTTGAAGGAACTACTGCACTGCAAACCAGCACCCAAACCTCACCCCAGCTGTGGATGGTGCACAGTGGAGGAACACTGTGAAAGCTTTCATGGAACAAAAATTTTAAGAGTATTAAGAGACTGTGTGATGCAACAATAAAATGACCCAAAGCAGAAAAGTTAATAAACACCTGTATGGTTGAAAAAGGCTGGCAATAGTTAAGTCAGAGTCAATACTTTAACTTAACTAAGATGGTGTGGCTTGTTCGATTAAGGTATCACAGGAATCTGAATGAACTGAAAGCATTTAGCGGGGGGGGATGGGCACAGATATCCTCCTCGGTATTGTAAAAGTCTCATAAGCAGGAAGAGGAAACATCTGATGAAGCCTGATGCTGCTAAAGAAAGATCTGGGTGTTATTAGTTTAGTCGGATTGTGTGACGTAATAGAGATGAGGGCACATTTTATGGTTACTGAAATCCTCAAGTTGTATCAGAGCGATAATTTTCTATGTTATTCAACAATATTTCACAGCTTCTGTTTGGTTCGGCTTTAGGTTCTTTTTTTTTTATATATAATTGATTTTGGCCCTGAAATTATTTTTGGTATAATTTATAATACAGACTAAACTAGACCTGTAATATTAGGACGCATAGTTTGACCTTATATTTAAATGCATAATAAATGCATTGTGAAGTGATATAAGGCACTTTGCTATAAATTATAATAAATATAATAAATAAATATAATAATTTAGGGAATATAGCAGAACCATTTATCTGAATGCAGAATAAAGCTTTACCTCATTATTGCCCGAAGGCCATTATAACACCATGTCTGCAAGTAGTACATATGGATAATCACAAGCAGCTTTACATTTTCATTACTCTGTCAGGAGCCTTTTGTGTGAATTTTTACTTATAAATAATTGGCAGCAAGCTGATCCTGCATATATGGACACATTAATTAGTATCATTATGAATACAGAGTATGCAGACAAATCACTGACACCTATTTGGCAGGTAGAAATCCTCGGCCAAATGATTGACAAATATGCATATATGCATACCTCCACTGTGAATTCTGTCGAGTGGTCACTAGATTACAAATACGGCATTTCATCAATTAATTTGAGTTTATACATCCAAATTAAATTCCCATTTAAAAGGTAGCGGTTTATCCCCAGAGTGTTCTTGCCACTGAATAGATGGGGGTCGCTCTGCCTTAAAGAGCTGCTCATACTGAAATAGATTCATTAGTCTGGGCCAGACTAGAGGTGGTCAAATTAGGAATTAAATGAAGTGCTCACAAAAGATGGTTTAACCTCTTGGGAACATGAATGTGTAAGTGCAATATGACATTTTAATTTTGATGAGTTTGTGAGGAAGTTTAAACGAGTTACAGATCGCAGTGATGGAGAAAAGGTCAGAAGGTCAACAAAACATCATGAGTTATGCTCTCAAGTCCATAAATATTCAATTATTTAATGCTAATTTTCTACAAGCCCGGTCATTTCTTTTAAAAATACAGAAAGTTGGTTAAGCAGAAATTTTAAACATTTTTGTATTTTTTCCGCAACACGTCTGACTTTTGAATGAAGCTTGTAGAAGAGAACAGATTCTGAATAACTGCCCACTGTAGTGACCACTACGCACGAAAGGGTTAAAAGACTTGAACATGTGCGTCTGATGGTCCACAACATCCCACCCCCAACCACCACCTGCCTTCAAAGAGAGCAAAATGCACCACAGTGATGCGCGGAAACCAAACACTCGAGCACAGAGAAGCGATCAGGAACCGCAGCAGGCAGCGTGGTGGTCCATTAAGAGAGGAGACCCCGCCCCCACGCCAATCACCACAGTGTGAGATGCTCTGAGATCACGAGGGCTACTGTTTAAGTGTGCTAGTATTTCAGGCACCTTTAGTGTTAGCTGAACACACCCGTGAGCCAGTATGTAGATGAAAAACAGATTCCTGACGATGGCTGAACGATTAACAGTTTATCCTGTTAGTACCAAAGAACATGAATTTTTGAATCAGGCAGTTACAGATGCTTGAGCTAAATAAATTTTCAAATTTCATATCAAATGTTGGGGAGAACATTTTGATTGTATTTGAATATTTCCCTTATTCCTCATTAACTGCTGCTCGTTTCATCGTAAGTAGAAGTTGTAAAAGTGGTGTAATCAAAATGGGCCGAACTGGGTTTATGGAAAAAATATTACAGAAATATAAAAAATAAACTTGAAACCAAAACTCTCGAGCAAGGACAGCAAAACCAAACACCAAAATTCTTCTCAGGAGGTTCTGAATAATAAAAGAAACTTGTTTAATCACAGCTGCGGGTCATTTGGAAAATTCAAATTACAAAAATGTAATTCTGTAATGCGTCATCAGGGAAGCTCATGGAATCCAGAATCTGAAAACATTAGGAATAAGATAAGATAAGAGATAAGATAAAACTTTAATGATCCCACGACGGGGAAATTTGCGCATTACAGCAGCTCAGTACAGAGAAAGAAAAATGAAAGGATGAATAAAAACAAATGAAATAAAATAGAATAGGAAACACTATATACATAAAATATATATCAATATCAATGCACATATACACACATATACGCAAATCAAACACTATATAGAGATATCAAACACACTATATACATTTGTAGCCAGGTGTAAGGTACACCGCATACATGGTATGCATTATATGGGTGGGAGTGTAATAAATAAGATGTATATGTACTGTATGGACAAAGTGATGGCAGTGGAGGTAAAGTGTCCAAGTGACTTATGGCATCATGATGCGTTGTACAGTCTAACTGCTGTTGGGCTGAATGACCCATGTAAAGCGCTCCTTCCTGCAGCAGGGTGTTTCAGTCTCTGACTGAAGGAGCTGCTCAGCACACCCACGGTCTCATGCAGGGATACAATACAGGGAATACTCGACTACAAGTACACACAGCTGCGTAGATGACTCAACAAAAGGCAAGACTGAGACAATATATACAAAGGAGGTAATGAGGGAAGAGGAAACAGGTGAGGAACTAAACACAGCTGAAAACAATCAGGAAATCATGGCGGGAGAGAACAGGAAGTGACCAAACAATAAGCATGAAAAGGAGACAGACTAAAGAGACTCACGCTACACATAAAGACTGAGACAAAGAAACACTGAAAGATAAAAGATATCAGGAGAGGAGGCTGGAGGAACAGAATGGGAACCAAAACACACGGAAACCCAAACCAAAGATAACCTGAAAAGCATAATTTGAGTATTAAGTAAAATGTATCCAAGTGCCACGGGTAGTTTTTCTTTTCTCTTCCTGCTCTCAGTGGAGACGGACGCATTTTTCTCTTCTCCCCAACCTTCCCTATCTACCCCTGCTTTTTTGCTGTTTCGCTGCTTAGAGCGTCCCTTTACGACATCCCCGAACTGGGATTTAAATTATGGATCTGGTCAGCTGGTCCCTCAACACTATTGATGATCAAATTCTCATCATGAGGAGATTGGGGAGGAACCCTCTTTCCTCTGACCCGACTACATACCCGGCTGGCTATGTTATGGATTCCCGTGGGGATGGAAGATAACGTTCCTGGCTGCACTGTGTGGGCGTGGCATGTATGTATATTGATACCAGGATTTTTCCCGAATTGGACCTGGGGATACCTGGTTACTGGGCAGCTGTTCGGGCCCTAGTAAGGCTGCCTGTGAGGGATGCAGAAACAGTACGAACTCAATCAGACTCAGTAGAGCTGAATCCAAGTGGATTACATCTGGGGTAGTGTTGGAGTGTCTGTTCTGCGTGGAGGAGTAGAACCAAATTCGGATGATTGGATTTCTGAGATATAACCAGAAAACTGTAAGGTCTGTCAGCAATAGTTGTGACGGCCTGAACCAAAACAATTGCAGTATTTGGAATTTGGCTCCCAGATGGCCTTGGATGGCTTTCTATCTAAATCGTCTCCTGGAGATGTAAACAGATGCTCTTCACCCCCGCCCCGTGTTGTGACCTGTACGAACTGGTATCCTGGAAACCAAGGCTGACTATACCATCTCATCATGAACATTATCATGAACTGCTGGTCTGGCAGCTGGCTGGCCATCACAGTATCCACAGGCAGCCCCTCCCCTACCCACCCTAGTGCTCTCCAGGCTTTAAATGTGCTGTTTGCTTTGCTGAGGTGTTTTTTTGGAACCTCGTATGGTGTTCATAATGAACACAGTACTAGATGATTTTTTTTTTAACCTAACTGTCCCAGTGTATCTCTCTATTGTCTCTGTCTTCATCAACGGTAGCGCTGTGCAAAACAGCTGCATGACCGCAGACACCTGTCTTCCCTGTTTGTTCTGTTGAGTGTCTTCTTTTGGATGGGTGTTCTGGAGTGTAATTTCATTGTAATTTCAATGACAATAAATTCTTCTTGAATCTGGAAGGCATGAAATTTATGAACTGCTGAATTTTCAAAATAAACCAAGAACGGAAGCCAAACAAAGAAAAATCACTCCAGAAAACTAAAATCATGAAACTAAGATCGAGTTTTTTTGGAGCCACAAAATATTCCATCGCTGGCTTCAGCGTTTGGAGCCCCTTTCACACACCGTGATGTTTAAACACAACTTTGTTTCTATCAAACAAACCAAAAAGCGTCCTTACACGGAATAATACGTCTCCTGACTCTGAAAGCATACAGCTTTGGGCTCCATAATGCCACCTCTCCCTCAGTGCAGAAGCAGTAAATATGGAGGCTTGGACTCTCAGTGTGATCAATATTTCCTTCAGCCCCAGATTCCACACTGATTAGGCACTTTGATGTGGACTGAAGTGGTGGAGAGAGAGGCCATCCTGGGGGAGAAAATGCAAGGAAAAGAGGCTTCATTATTTCAGACAGCTGTCAGTGGGTCATATTCAATTAGCTCTAATACGTTTGTCAGTTTGGGGGAAACAAAGCAGCAGCATGGAAGAAGGGCTAGGTAGACACATGGGGAGAAATAAATAAATAAAGGCTCTTGCAATTTTGGGATCCTCTCCCAGTGACACCAAATCAGAGCAGGATGCACAGCAGGCGACCTGAGAAACATCAGCGCCGGAGCACATTGCGAAACCAAAAAACAGAGGTGCAATCAGCTGAAGGATAGCAAATATCTCTGACACAAACAGACCATTTCAGCTGAAACAGGTTTTTGTGGCTCTGTTTGAGGCACACAGTAACTCCTCTGTTTTTGGTTTTTGTTCCCTTTTTTTTTTCCTCAACAGAAAAAAAAGTTTTTCAAGAATATTTTGAAGCGCTGAAGTGTAAAATTTCTATCCAGTTTATTGCGCGTTTATCTCCGACATCAATGGAAGAGCGGCGGCCTCCTTTGAGAGTTAATTTCACTAGATTGGATCATTTAATAATAAATAGTTCTGTGCAAAGTGAAAGTAGAAGTAATGTTTGCTAATTAACTCTGTGATTAATGGCTATTCCAAAAAGCTAATTTACTTTGATTATTATTGAGTTTTTAAATGGGGGCTCATGTTATTTCAACAGGGTCAGGAATTTATTGAAAAGCAACTAAACCTGGAGCAATCGAGCTATTGAAATGACATTAGCTTAATTAGCTTCTTATTTGAATTGGCTTGTCACTGTTCCCTGACACTTTATTCACCCTGCCGACAGCTGTTTCAGCCTTGGCATGTGTAAACAAACACCTTTTTCTTCTGCTTCCTTAACTGCTCCTCAGAGACTCATGTTAAATTAAATATGTGGCTGTTGTCAAAAGGAACTGTTGGGGAAAAAGTGTGACAGGACCGAAACAGTGAAAACGGTTAACGAGAAGACGGGGAGAAAATCATCAAGAAATGTGTTAAAGTACGACTGTGTGCAGTATTTCTACTGTAATTAATAAATGCTTGTTTCTAATGCACATCAAAAGAGCCTATTAGAGGTTTTGAGGCGGTATGTGCTGAAGCAGCCATTATTCCTTGGACCTCGCGGAGCAATTAGCTCCCCACATTTTAGCTGCTAACTCTTCAGTGTACTCGTGAAGTATAAAAATACAGCATCAGTGCACTTTATCTTCTCTAGTGCTGCTGCAGAAGTCAGTGATGAGAGCGATGAGATAAAAACAGTGCGAGAAGTGCACTTAAAAAACTTTTAACCTCAGCTTTATTAACTTTATAGCATTTTTGTTTGAAACTACGGCAAGAAGAGCAACATTTAGACCACAAGGGTCTGTGCCGCAGCGGTGGGATCAAATATTCAGCCCGGGTATCAGATTTAGCAGAAAAATAAACTTTGTGTAAAAAAAAATGTCCACAAAAATGACTGTAGCATATGTTTATCAATATTTTTAAAGAGTTTTTAAGATCAGTTAATAGCGGATTAACATCAGCTGATAATGTTTTATGCATCCAATTGGCAAACTTTAGCAAATCTACAGCTACAAACCACTTTGCAACCCGCCTCCATCCCAACTCCTTCATTCATGCTGTGTCAGCTGTTACTGATGTCTGCTCTGCTCTGCATGGGCTGTATCTGTGTGGCGGTCCCTGAACGGAGCAATACCCGTAAATTTAAATCGCTTCTTTTTATTAGAGCATTCCCGACTGAAACATTACCCCATAATTTCAAAATAAACAGCATGAGTCATCAAAGCCAATTCCCCAGAACGACTTATGCATACATTCAGATGACAGTGTTTCTTAAATGGACCAGCGATTTTGAGTGTTTAATCCAGATAACTACCATCTGCTTATACCTTCTGTTAGTGCCAGTCACTTCCTAAAACATGCAGTCGCAACAGTTCTTGTAGCGTTTTACAGAATTCTCGAAACTTTTGAGATGAAATGTTCAGGTGACCCCATCCTAAAACTGTTTGAAACCACAGATCCAAACTTACGATAATCTTACAACCTGAGACTAAGTTCCTCTAATTAACCCGATTCTGATCAGTAACAAAAAGCAGTGACAGGTGAAGTGAATAACTTTGATCACCTGAACACAACAGCCCTCTGGCTGAGAGTCAGCTCTTGGAAACAGGAAAAATAACTATAAGGAGTATCTCCATGTTAGTTAGTACCTACCAAGAGTGGTCCAATTTAGGATAACCAGTGAACTGGCAACAGGGTCATTGGTGCAAAGGGCAAGACCTAACATAGGTTGCTGAAAACCTTTTTATATTATAATAATAATATATATTATTGATGCATAACAGTGGGCCTGATCTTGCTCTGCATGAGGATGCATGCAGCAGTCGGTGTGCTTGCTGAACCCTGTCCATAACTAAAATCACCTACAATGGACATGTGGGGTTTTTTTGTGTGTCATGCATCTGATTCAGGGGAAGGACTTTAGGAAGAAGGTGAGCCAGTGGAGGTAGTTCGATGCTCTGACCAGCATTCATGTCAGGAAACACTGAATCCTAGCACTGTTGTGGACAAACTGGGTCATAATAGTAAAATGAGTTTCTTACTTCCATTTCATCACGTGGACAATTGAAAAAGAATCCATTTGCATCATTTTTTTTTAATATGTGGTTTTATTGTCAGGTGCACATTTTAATTCAGACCACAGTCTTCCTCCTTAATCCTAAACAGTGTTTATGGTGCCTAAAGCCAACCACTGAGTAAAAACAAAGTGCAAAATGCTGCAGTCTCCTACTGTAGGTTGTCGGACTCGCTTCACCACCCCTCATTCTTCTAATGAGGACTTTTCAGCTCTTAAAAAGAAGAATGTCATCTCTCTGCAAAACTGCAGTGTGTCATGGGCTACTTGTGCAAATCTCTGTGTTGCCGGCAACATCGGAACAACAAATGTGCTCTAGCGGACTCCAGAAATTGTCCATGAGCAGTTTGAGGAAGATAGCAAAGATTTCGAAGGAGTGACTTAGTCTTTATATTTCTCTCTCAATCAGTTCATTCCATGGAAGCCCCCACTTTGTGTTGTCCTGATACAAAGGTTGTGTTTTTGAATCCTTCATGCCACAGAACACCTTCAGAATGAATGAAATGTCTCGACGGGTCAGATCTACACAAACAAAACATCATTATATCCATAATAACCTAATTCACCGCCTGACAGTCACTTTTGAAAGCATCACTGCTTTGAAGGTTACATCGCTGCTATCTGTTATTTACATACTAACGAGCATGGTGACTTTACAGCTTTTCCAGTGAGCGTGAACCTCTGATTTGGATGTGCAGGATGGCGTGTTTATTGTGTGGCTAAAATTCAGTACAGCTCCCAAAATTATGCTGAACTTTGATACTTTGTTTCCTGTATTTCCTGACATTTCAGCAGGAATTGTCAACCATCACAACATGAACTTTAAAAAAAAAAAAATTCTGCATTTGATAAGGTGATTTGTTCATTGTTTTTCTTTTTATTCAGCCAGACTGATTGCACGGGAAAATAAAATAAAGTAAATTTAAGCAAAGTGTAGTAGTGACTCTTCTGTACAGTTAAATACCTCTGCTCATTTCTCATATTTTCATTCTCATATTTTAACTTAAATAAAGTGGCTCACTGCTTATGACAGCTCAGGTACAAAAAGTAAAGAGCTCGTTGGAAACATGGACACAAAAATGAAGTTTGCCAAATTAGCTAACAGCAGTTATTTTTATTTATGTATTTTTGCCGTGTAGCAATGGAAGCACTGACAGCTATTGCTGGATTACTTTAATGGTGAAGAAATCTTACAAACTGCAGGATTCAAAGAGAGTTCCGAAGCCTCTGCACTCCTGTCCCATCACTTTTAACCAATTGCTCTGCCGGCCTTCTCGGTGTGATTGGTATTCACCGGCGGTGTAGTCGGTAGCTTTTATTTCGAGTGAGTTCTGCTCTGCACCCCTGATTCAAATGACTTTCAATCTCTTTGTTCTGGGCAGCGGTCCAGGCCAGAGGGCTGGAGAGTGATGCATTGAGGTGGTTTATTAATGCGATATGCTGCACAACCAGTGCCGACGACGTTCATATTTCTGCCCTGCCACCCCCTGTGCCGATCTGCCAGGAGTACAAGATCACCCCAAGATACCACTTCTGTCAGACCACCCTGGTTCCTCCATAAAAGTCGCCTAATCATCTACTGAAATGCAATACATCACAGCAAGACTAGGTGTCTTACCATATTTCTCACTAACTGCAAAGGAATCGAATGGTGGTGGTTTTGGCCTGCCAAACATCAGCAATGACAACAGGAAGCATTAGGGCTCCTCATGTGTTTGAATGGCGGGAGGCTGTACGTGTTTGAAATGCAAACCTCTTTTTCTAATAAGGCAGATTAGAAAATTCTGCTTTCTGCAGCTGAATAGGATGTCAAACAGTCCGCTGCTTATCAAGTCAATTTATAGAACAAAAACAAGAAGCAGAATTCTCATTCTGCACTAGGGAAAATCTAATAAATGCAGACTCACTGTATCGTCTTTAAGCCCCAAATATTGTGGTTGAAAATAATCTAGCTGATAGCATATTAGTTTTAAAAGCAGCTCTTTATCAGAGAAAAGATAGTTGTGTAGAGAGCCTGAACCACAAACACTGTTGTTTTTATATCAGTGTTTATGATCACAAATCACAGGCCTCAGAATGTGTAGAGCACATGGCATCCTCCGTCCTCCTGTTTCAGGTAATGAAAAAAGGCTTTCAACAGGAACGAAAAGGAGTCGCATCTTCCACAACAGACACACATGCATTAGATAAAGATGCAGGTATAGTGCAGATAGAAATAACAGTAAAATCGCACTGTGAGAAACAGAGCGACAAAGTAAAGCACACAATGGATCTGCATTGGAGAGGACATCAAGCAGCTGCCAGGGGGGCAAATGCTTCTGCAAGTCTTCAAACTAACCAAAGGCGTAAGCTGACAAAGATGAGACCGCATCACTCATATAATTATCCATGTCATTACAGCAGCACATGTGTGTGTGTGTGTGTGTGTGTGTGTGTGTGTGTGTGTGTGTGTGTGTGTGTGTGTGTGTGTGTGCAGAAAGACCAAATTATCATAAAAACATTAATCAGCTGTTTCAACCTTAAAATCACATGTGTTTACATTTTCTTTGTGAGCAGCTGTTGGTGATTTAAATGAATTTGGGTGGATGACGGAGTTGGTTTTGATATCCTGACTGCTGTCTGCACTCGTTGTGAGTCTTATTGTTTTTAAATATACGGTAATTCTCAAAAAGACAAAAAGGACAGGAAATAAAACACAGAATTATAGACTATCCACTCATATTTATTGTGATGTCCTTTTGTAAAAGTGATTCTCATGTATTTCAAGGTTACTCATATGAGAAGAACTTTCTTCAAGTGTTTGTGGATGTAGACTGTAGCATGTGTATTTATAGGAGAACAGTCAAGCTTAAGGCTGGTGCTGATGTGATTCTAATAAAAGAAATAAGCAGAGATCAGAAATTGCACTCGGTGCCCCCTTCACAAAGAAGCTGCTCCCTTATTCACAAGGTCTTGCCACAGCTCCAAATGTTTGATTTGGCAGACTTTTACACCGGATGGCATTCCTGACGCAACTCCAAAGAGATTTGTGTCTCGAATGTGTAAATCACTACACTATGGAGCAATGCCCCCTTCACAGGTTGCTTAAATTTGAGAGCTCGGGCTTACCGGCATTTTACAAAACATCTTTTTTAACAATTTCTTTTAAAACTCTGGATTATTGTACGACTCCTCAGATTTATCTTCGGGTATACTTCCTGTAAAATGTCAGCCTGATCTAATCCCCCAACTCATCCCATACTGATGCTTGGATTGGGCCTGTAATGAAACCCAACCAAACAGTGAGGGGAAATAAAAGTTGAGTGTAACAATTGAACTTAAAACTGGAGGCATGGGAGAAAATCAAACACTGGTCCCAAACAGGACATGAACCACACTCTGAGCTGAAGTACTGACTTTATTAGTCTTTCAAAGAAGGGTGTGTCTCACACGTCAGTGTGTGGCACCCAGTGGTTAAATAGTAGCACGACTGATGAGGTTTCTCTGTAAATACAATCAAGGCGTTTTGTCACCAGAATGCAAAAACACGAACATCTCTCCGTGGGATTCCACAGTTGGATCAGTCTGCATATTTGTGGCCATCCGCCATGAGGAGACATGAGGAGGTGCTTAGCAGCAGCGCGGAGGCCATTAGTGAGCTGTAGATGTTCAATTAACAGCAAAATTTACACAGGTGGTTTTGAGCACACCGTCCAAGGTGGAACAAGGTCCGGGGCATCTGTCGACTCCAGCAGCTCATGCCAGGGAAGCTGTGTGTGGACATCTGTTCATCATCGAGCTCCAAATGAACAATATCCTCTTCTCACTTAACACCAAGGGGAAGCACTGAGAAGGCTCCTGACGCTGCCTCTAATCACCGTGACTGAATATTTCATTATCTGCCATGTTTCTCTTTTCTGGCTTCACATCTTTGGTCTCACATATGCACGTGCACACACACACACACACACACACACACACACACACACACACACACACACACACACGGCAATGATCACCCAAATGAAAGCACCAGGCAGTGCAACCCCACAGATAGAACTGGGCTAGAGTACAGTATGTAGCCGTGAGTGTGATCCTCAGCGGGGGAAACCTAGATACACCAGTGATAACCTGTATATCAAGCTCTCAATCTGCCACCCGCTGAAGGGGGAAAATAAATAGCCTTCATCTTGGTGAAAGTGTGCTCTCCTCGTCTGCAAAGTGGTAAATCTTGCCCATTGTGAAAGTGGGACATGCTGAAGCGTGGAGGGAAAAGAGACGGCGGACAAGGGCACTGGAGCAGAACCACAAAGAATTGGTGGGGGTGGGGGTGGGGTGGGGGGTATCCGTCACTACATTTCACTTAGACAATCTGCATTATTCAGATTCCCCCCTGGGCAAAACCGCCTGGACGACCTTCCCCTTGCGATGCCGCAGTGAGATTACATGTTGACAAAGCAATCAATGGAACCGGCCCGAGTCCACAAATGTCATTTCTGTCCTCGTCTCTATAAGTTGGTGGTTTTCTCATTGTGCCCTCATTCTGAAAGGAATCGGTCATCCAGACCAATTCAGAAGTGTCCCATAATTATAGACTTGTCAGTAGTGATTTTCATCAACAACAGTGCATGTGATGATCCAGCAGGAATGTTAATGAGTCCTAAATTGGAGTTAATCATCCTCACCATTTCCCCACGGCCGTCCGCGGTGGTTGTCAGAAGTACGCTCCACCGTTCTGCTTTTTGCGATAGGGGCAAGCGCACGATAAGATGGCACAACTTTCCCATTCTGTCCAAGCCCGGGCTTTCATAAAAGAGAGTGCTTCTCCAGCAAAATCTTTTATTTTTTCGTCAAAGTTTATGTCCACTTGCTTCAATACTCTTGACTCGCCATACAATCCCTTCACTTAATTAGGAAAGCTTTTTCTTCTACAGACAGGCCTCCCGGAGGGTCACGGATTCAAAGAAATTCTTCAGCTAATGGGAGTTGCTGAGCACTTTGTTCATTTTAATGTGCCTCGGCTGGGTAATCTTTTGACACTGTGTGAAGGGGGTTCTCTAACAGAAAGGTCTGAGAATGTGAAAAGTCCACGGCACAGCGTGGCAATGTAACCGAAACAGTCAACCTTAAAAGTCACTCCTTTCTCCAGGACGATATGTTACTGAAGTTAATTATGTCTCACTGGGTGTGTGTGTGTGTGTGTGTTTGGTGTTTTTCATGCTGGTGAAAGGAGCTCAGTTTTAAATGTCATGTGATTATTGCATTGGAGATGTACAATGCGGGACAGCCTCGGGAGATGATGCAGAGGTGAGCAGGAGTTTAGATTAGGAGCTGCCCTGGCAGTTGCAGACAGAGTCTTTGTTCTTTTCTTCTGGTACTGCACTGATTTTTTCTTTTTAACCTTAGAATCAAACTCTCAGTATATGAGTTGTCAAAGACACCTGGATACAACTGCCTGCCAAAGACAATGAAAAACACTGTGTACGAGAGAGCTGGTATTATTTTAAAGGGGATCCTATTCTGCCCTATTCTTTACAGATCCATTTGGTTTGAACTGTACTAGAGTTCAAAGTAAGACAGCTTTCTTCTGATTGGCTGTATCTTGCAAACCAAAGGTTTGAACAGCAGATAGGTGAGGCTTCTGTGCTCAGGCAGAGCTGTGTGCCTGAGATGACCATATAAGGGATCTGTGCTCTTATTGATATACAGAAAGAGGCCAAAAAAACTGAAGCAGTGCATTCAAAGCATTTTCTTCAAGGCACTTTATCAAATGCTTCCTGTACCTCCCCCATCACCAGCACTGTATCCTGTGGCATCGGTGCCTTGACGCAATGTCTGTATCGATGTCGGATGCAGGGAGATGATGGTGTCGCAGAACTCCAGTGCAGGACACATGCTGACTGAGAAACAAAAGGTGAGAAGAATAATTAAGCATGGTGCAAATGTTGAAACATTAACAGAGTCCAAAAAATTATAAGTAAATAAATCCAACTAAGGAGTATGACAGACAATCTGACAAGGACTAAGAATTCAAAACTATCACTGGAACAGCAGTTCATTAAAACAGGCATCCAAAAACTCCCAAAACACTCGACAGGAACCAGAAAACTGGAGCTCAACATCCCAGAATAACAACAAACACATGAACCAAAACCCAGGATGGCAAAACTGAAATTTATTACTAGAACAAGAATGATGTATAAAAACAGAAATCAAAGATATCACAGGAAATCAAACTGCAGAGTTTGGAACCAAAACTGAAATATTCTGTATAGCTAAAACTCCAAAATAAAACAAAATCCATGAGCCATGACAAAGCCGTGCCCTTTTAGAGATCCACAACATTGGTATCAGGAGGTGGGGGGGGGGCAGTGGCATAAGTTATTGGTTTGTCAGCAGGGAGACCCCCGCTTTGTGTCCTGCTGGAACTTTTGGCTTTTTTTTTTTTCACTTAATGATTTGTGTCATTTTTTACTTGATATAATTTTCAGTCAGGTTGGGGTTCTGAGGTTCAGTGAGGGTCAAGAAAAGGTCATGACGTGGGTTAAAATGTGGTCCCTTTTAATTACAAATGACACGTTCCCTCTCACTAATGTGTAACCTAGCGTGTCAGGGCATGCAAGATGACACCTTGCACATAAAAAGGCTGCAGGCGTCTGCAGCTTAAACAAAACTGCACAAAAGGCTGGAGTGTTTAGAGCAGTATGAGTCCTGAGTTTCTGGCTCACGGTCATGTTTATTATGAGAATCCTATGTTGTAATAGCACATATACAGTACCTGTCAAACGTTTGGACACACTTAACCATCCATCTGAGTGGGTAAGGAAAATAAGAATAGATCTCCTGGCGGTGACGCCAAGTATTGATTTGATTATCTAGTTACTGTATGTATGAGGTAACTGCCTTTACTGTCAGCTGTTTCCACAGTAATGTTTAAATATAGAAGACAGAAACCAGAATGTCAATGACGCAGTAGCTCATCTGGCTATGATCCATCACATGACCTTGACCTTAAACTTGAGCACAGCGATTAGGTGATCACTGTGCAAGTTTCACTAAGATTTGGCTAATACTGTAGGAGTAGCAGCAATTATTGGGATGGACCAACAGAAAGATGCCTCACCCTGGCACAAGCTCATTGAGCCTTTGGCCAAACTGACCATCCACAGAAGGCTGCTGTAGGTGAAAAGTAAAAGAATTTCCAGGCCTGAGGTAACGAGACAGCAGGCATTCATGACAGGGTCAAGTAGAGATTTTACCCCAAGCACTACCTGTGCATAAAGTATTTCACCGCTGTCATCTCTTCCTCTGTCATTGTCAGCTGTCATTTCCTTGTCGACCCCGTCAACCTCCAGTTTTCATCAGAAGTGCCATCCATGGCTTTCTTTCCATCGAGCTCCTCAAGCCACATCCAGCCAGCTCCCGAGCATTTCTTCACTCCTGCTCCACCAGAGGTGGCAAAAGTACAGACGTTCTTTACTTAAGTTGAAGTACTGATACAACTTCTTGTTGAAAAAGTACAGGCTCTGAAATGGACTCAAAGTAAGAAAGTAAAAGTAGCTCTTTGGTGGACATTTCTTTCTATTTTTATTCAAAGCTAACTGAACCTTGTGCTATATTAATAAAATAATAAAATATTATTACATGGGAACACAAGTGTTGTTCCAATCTTAATTCTAATGAATGTACTCAGCTTGAATCTGTTATGTAGGACATGCACAGTGAAAGAGAATTAAAAAATAGCTCTATCCTCTGTTGCCTACATTGTAGAGGGTGACTGCTTCTATACCTAAACAGACAAATGAGTATAAGCAGGGGTTAACGTGGAATTCAGAAGGTGGAGGGAGCTTAATATCAGTTGTGGAGGCTCAGCGTGGGGAAAGGAATCACAAAAAGTTCAATCAAGAGCTCCAGTAGATTTAATACAGAGGTTTACTGTCAGTTCACCACAGTACAACAATCTAACCTGTTTATCTTGCATTAAACTGCAGTATTTTCATGCAACCTTTGAATGACAAAAAGCTAGTATACCTCACTTTGTTTCACAGGAATTGTCACAATTTGAAAATACATAACTTCACACCATGGACAGATCCAGTATCTGATTTAAAATGAAGGACATGTAAGTTTTAAATTTCCAGGTTATCAGATGTCCCTGAGCAGTCCTTCCCTTTAAATCCAACCTCTCTTCCTCTGTTTTTCCCATCTTTCTCCATCTCTGAGTGAACTCTCTCATTCTGGGAAATACAGCAGATACAGCAAATAAAAACTTCCCTTGAATGTCTTAAACCTAAAGTAACGAGTCTGTTTTGAAGATGTAAGGAGTAGAAAGTACAGATATTTGTGTAAAAATGTTGGGAGTAAAAGTAAAAAGTTGTCAGAAAAACAAATACCCAAGTAAAGTACAGATACCTGAAAATTCTACTTCAGTACTTCGTTACTTCCTACCTCTGTGCTCCACCACTACTACTATTACTACCTAGACTTGTGAGGAATAATCCTGCACATCTCATGCCATAACCACCTGACAGTACATGTAATCACCTAAGTGTCAACAAAATCTGATCAACGTAATTTTATGCTAATCTGTCACTGACCAGCATGTAATGAAGCTATTGTTGGTTCAAAGGTAATTTCCAAATAAATAGCCACACTTGGGTTAGCCAAGGCATCGGTAAGAATGCTGTAGTAGTCCTGAAAGACTGCTAAGCTAACAGCAGGAATGGATTAGGACTGAGGAACAAAGCTGCAGAGGTGCATCAGCGAGGAGCACATCAGATGCACTGTTTTGGTGTTAGATCAGTCTTTTCAGCCTTTTGTGGGCTGGACACATGGCAGGATTATTGTGGCATGCTGTGGTCTGACATGCTGCTGCACTCCACTCACAGTGCAAGTTTGGGAGACAAACTGCAGCATAAAGGACATTCATTTGAACAGAGGGTCAAAGCTTTAATCAAAAATAAGGCTGGTGAGATTTTTAAGTTATTTTAAGGATTTAGGGATGATTTCTCGACAAATGTCAAACAAATCACTGCTTAAAGCTGTTTTCATGCTATCAGGCTCCACTGGATAATCCTGGGAATATACCCATTGCAAACATCTCAATGACAGATAAAGAATTTAGGATGCAAAGCTCATCTTGGAAGATTGGATAATACTAAGTCTAGATTTATTTAAACTGTTTTCCCTTTAAAATCAGTGACAGATGTGTAAAAGTCTCTCTGTAATGTGCTGCGTCACAATTGTTGGAAAGACAGGCATCTGGTGATAGCTACACACACATACACACACACACACGCACACACATGCACACACACACAGTTTTAGCCAGTAGCTCACAGGATTTCTTTTTCCCTGATCATAAAAAGAAGAGCAGGCGGGTTGGGGGTTGGCAGAGGAATATGCTATTGTGGAAAGACAGGTATTCTAGTGAATAGGACTGCAAACAATGGCTGAAGCACAAGCAAAGTAACCCTCTCCTCTACCAGCACCAACTCTCAGAAAGCAACCATGCTCAGCTGTAAAGAAAAGGACCACAACAGGCGCGACACAAAACAAAAGAGTAACTTTCTCCTGCTGGTGATGGCTATTGAAGAGTAAGAGAATGATGATGCTGATGCTGCTAATATTAAAGCTGTTTATACTAATGCAAGCCATATAGAGCCCTTATAGAGTGTATAAGGGAGCTAACTGTCTGATGTTACTGACATTGCTGATATGTTTACTGATTAACTTTTTGTTGATATGGGTTTCATAAAAAATACAATCTGTGATTAACTTAATTAACACTTCATAGCTATGTAGCTGACTATTAACTGAGTGCTCTCAGATCAAATGCTGGATTTTCTTATTTCTTACTAAACAGGAGGGCAGCTACACTAAAACCTTCTGGTAAAACGCTGACCCCTGGTGGTAAAAGTTATGGATAACCTTCACAGAGGGTAATTACAAACAGTACCTTTAATGTTTCAGTAACTGGATCTGTTATTAATCTAACATGTTTACAACATTCACTGCAACAATAATTCTTGTAATTCCTCATATAAGCTTTCATCATCATATGTTGGGACAATGACCTGTTTGGCATTAATCAGTGAAGCTGTTTAATTGCCCTGTGGAAGTGTAGAGACTCAAACGGAGCCAATCATAAAGCTAAAAAGTGGATTCTCTGCTCTCTTGATTGTGGAAATTCCTTTGAAAGTCCTAACTCAGCCTAATCATCAGACTTGGCCATTGCTGCACTAATGACTCGCACAGTGTGTGTCTCACACGCCTGTACTGGATCGGCAGCAGCTGACTGCACACGGAGCCCCGATGCCAGCAGTACTGACAGCGAATTCTAAGTAGGACGCCAGGGCTGCAAAAAATGTCTTTAAAGCTTTTTTTTTTTTTTGGTTTAGTGTCTGCTGGCTCAAAGCAAGGATGAAGTGAGGGCAAGCAATGAATCACAATCCACTGTTTGTCCTTCACCTAATTTCTCACTGCCACCAAGGCTCAGGTAATTTAACCTGTTGAACACACACATCCTCATTGTTGCGTGTGCTCCAGTCACATAATGGAAGGCCGTATTGTTTTCAACACATCAGGAGAATATTATAAAATAAATCAAATGCAGGTTCACAGCTTTGCAGTGGCGTTTAAAGGGTTTGCTCACCTGTACCTTTTCTGTTGTCCTATCAAGCAGTGCACATGGATGTGATTTTACGTGCCCAGACTTTGAGATATCCCCCCTCTTAGAGTTCTCTCTTTTTAGCAGCAAAATCTCTTTTTAAAAGTGTCCCTGTAACTCTTGATAAATCCCAGACCCCATTGTCAACAGTTTTCACAGCACCAGGGGTATTTCAATCTCTTAAAGCCCCTCCGCGTTGTGTGATAAGGGTGATCTTACAGGTGGGCCTAATAAGATTTTGCTCGTAATCTGTGTCCGACAGATAAGATATAAATTTGGGGAAATGTCAGATTGTGTGCTGAATGCCTCTGAGTCTGCTAATGTTCATGGACCACGTAACATCGATATCCATGTATGATAACGTGTTGTGAGAATGCAGAAGAAAGCAGGCTCTGGTATTTCAAAATAACACATGCATGCATCGTGCATGCTGATGTGGTATCTGCCAGCATGTTCTCATTCCCGGGGTGTAAAATGATGTAATTTTGTCAAAGCCGTTTCAAATAAGCACACGGTGTCACAGTACGGCGTTATGGCAAAGGAGGCAGGGTCTCTTAAACGCAACTCGTTGCATGAAGGAGTGCTTGATTTTACATGTTAACATAATTTTTCAACATGCTGGGTGAGTTCTTTTGAAGGGGCGTACCCAGACAAGCATCTTTTCTGAAACCTGATTGTGTCATTTTTTTGGTGCACGGGCCAAACGTTTAGACCGAGGCAACAGCACAAAAAGACATTGTGTGGTATCTCTGTGACAGCAGTGTCTGACGGAATGGTAACATTTAATGCTGTGAGATGGGAACACCAGGAATATGCCGACTACAGCCCTCCAGCCAGTGTGTGTGTGTGTGTGTGTGTGCGTATGTGTGTGTGTGCGTGTGTGTGTGTGTGAGGGGGACAGGTAGAGTGTGTTGAGAAGGCACTCTCTGCCTGCTTTTCTACCGTGAGAGGAAAAGGAAAGGTACATGAGTGTTTTCCTACTTCTGTCCTGAAAAGAAAGTAATTATTATGGTATAGTATATTATACAGCCCAATCTTGGTCAGGTTTAGGTACTTTATGACAGATCTGAGAGTTGTGGGGTTCTGCACATTATCTTAGAATTGCACTCTCCTGAGCAAGATGCCAGGAATCTGCTGGAGCCACCATCCCAGTTTGGGTGTAACAGCTCCCAGTGCTCCTGTTACCACTAAGACCACTTTAGACTTGACCTTCCACATCTGTCCTAATTGTTCTTTCAGCCCCTGGTACTTCTTGATTTTCTCGTGTTCCTGTCTGATGTTACTATCAGCTGGGATTGTCAATTCTCTCACAGCTGCAGTCCTCTGCTCCTTGTCAACCACCACCACGTCCGGTTGGTTGGCCAGCAGCTGCTTGTCCATCTGGAACTTGATGTCCCACAGGATCTTAGCCCCGTTGTTGTCAACAACTTTTGGAGGTGTTTCTCATCAGGACTTGGGGACTTCTAATTTATACACGGCGCATCTACTCCTGTTCCTCGGATCAACCATCCAAACCCCTGAAGGGAGCAGCCAGAAGAAGACATATCCTCCTGTACACTACCCTGGCCACCCAGTGTGCTCCAGACTCATGGCATGACTCAACTACTTCTCCTTCTCAGCATACGTTGTCCCTGCTTGCAGCTTACATCCTTCCACTACATGCTGGAATCTCTCAGAGGCACCTTTGTTCAGCCTGCACTTTGGGTCCTGTCTCCTACTTCTAAGGATCAAGTGATGAGGACCTGTTCCTGCTGTCCTTGGCGTGGCATGGAGGAGTTTGGTCTTCCAGGATATCTCCTAGAAGTATACCACAGGTCACTGTACTCACGTGCAGCAATAAATGATTTAGAGTGCCCTAATTAGTGGGACAAAGGCAGGTAAAATATATTAGGTCCAGGGACACTAGATGGGGGAGAAAAAGTGATGATGATTTGTGACTGACAGGGACCCTAGAAAATAGAACATTAGTAATTTTCACCATAAAAGAACATGTGTTTCACAAGGTAGTAACAAACATATTTGTTTCTTTGAATTTGTTTTGTTATTGACAAAAAAGAATAAAATCCAGTCAGTGTATTCTTCTCCATGAGTGGTGGAAAATGAACTGATAGCCAACAAACTGTTTGGCTCCCCAGTATTAGTTCGCTTACTTCATTTCTAACAGAAAATGATGTTTCTGTATTACTTTAGCCAACATTTGATCAGTGCAGGCAGAACCTTTGTACATACGTATACTAAATCACTTTTTCCTGCAGCTGCCAACATGGCACCAGGCCAAACAGATTAAGCCTCGGGCTCAGATTTAGCTGTCCCACTCCCATCTCCCCCATACCCACACTGCCAACACTGAACCAGCCCCACTGATATCTGAAAAAAGAGGGGACTTCTTTCATGTCAAAAAATGTGTCTAATTGCAGCAGGCCCCTTGGGAAATGTATTTTTATTCTACACACTGTTTTTGTTTTTTTTATAATGATACATTATTATTACGTTCCACATAATAGTCCATAGATAAAATAAAAGGAACCCTAACCCGTCATGCAAATAAAAAGAAAAAGCTTTTCATTTTTAATTTTAAAAATTAGTTCCAGAAGTTTCAGAAATAAATCTTTGTGTCTTTCAAATTGAAAAAAATAACACTTGCTTGTCAAAGACGAACATCCCCAAAGACGAGGCAGGATCCTGTGTGGGTGACACAGTTACACCAGGAGGAAGTGTGGAAGTGAGGGGAAATTGAAGGACAGTCCCACTAGTAGCAATGCAGATGATGAGGAAGAAGCATGTGAGAGGAGACAAAACGGGCAGAAAATTTGTTGTTATTTAAAACCAGGCTGTTGATAGCAGGTTATTTAGAAGAGACACAGAGGGAGAAAAAATGTTATCAGATGATCCGGTTTGTGGTCAGCAAAAATACAACATAAGGGCAGGGTGACAATTGTTAGGAAACTGGCTACAAGAGACAAAGACCTAGCAACGCCACATGATTCAGAAGGAAAGCCATTCCCAGAATATCTGGGAATGCCATGTACTCCCAGAGTAGATGAAGGCAGCCAGTGGGCGAGAAAAGGTGATGAGAGACTGGGTAACTTATAGCAGAAGTACCGGTGCACTATATTGCTTCCCACGTGCACTTTTCTCGCATGAGCAGAAACAACCTGCCCTCTGTGCACTGAATAGTCAACGGGGTTACAAAATGTCTGATGTGAAGTGGCGTCGTCTTTATAACAAATTCCCAAGCCACAAGAGGAATAAAGGCACACGAAGACTGCTACTTAAAATGGAAAAATTTGCATTTGTGTTCAAGCAGTCTGTAATGGTTGTTGATTGTCAGTTACAAAAGCAGACACCGAGGCTACGTTCGCACTGCGGCCTGAAGTGACCCAATTCTGATTTTTTTGCCCTCGTGCGACCTGTATCCGATCTTTTCATGACAGTCATCAAATCGGAATTGGGTCACTTCAGGCTGCAGTGTGAATGTAGCCAAACTGAGACAGAGAAAAAATGGAGCTCTCTTAAAGAAAATCCTGGATGTAACACTGCACTTGGTATCAAGGAATTTAACCAGAGTGGTTCTTTGATCCGAAAGACTTTTACAAAAAAGCAGGAAGTGGCATATCTGATATGATCGGAAAAGTGCTACATGACCATGGCATAGAAATTTAAGATTGCAGGGGACGGGGTCATGACAATGGGGCACATATTTCAGGGAAAGTAAAAGGAGTAATATTTTTTGGTTGCATAAATCCCCTAGTGCCAGCCCAGAGCAATGGGCCATCTGCAAGGAGAAAACAGGTTGTTCTTTGCATCGCCTTTCAGATGCCCATCTTCAAGTGAAGCCTCTGTACATTTGTTCATGAAGGCTGTTGCTGATGTCACCCGTTTTAGGGTCTATCTTTGCAGGGCTTACAATATTTCTATCATCAGCTGCTGCTGTTTTCCTCTGTCTTCCTGTTCCACATCTCTTAGTACGCCTTCTTCAGGACGTTCCAGATGGTTGTACTGGCTATGGCTAATGTTTGTGCAATGGCTCTGATTGATTTTCCTTCTTCTCTCAGCTTCACAGTTGCTTGTTTCTCACCCACAGACATCTCTCTGGTTGTCATGTTGGTTACTCCTCTAACTCTAAATGCACAGTCTGCACAGGCAAAACCCAAATCTGAACCTGAGCGCAGACATTCAGCACGATTTATGGTTTGAATAATCAATGTAACAGGACACACCTGGACAACGAGACACACCTGTCAGTCACATGTTCCGATACTTTTCCTCAAGAAAAATGGGTGGTTTTAGAAAGAAGGTGCTATCTTCTGAACTGTGTATCGGATCCAGATGTAAATACCTGGAAATAAAAGCTGAGATGTTGATTTTTTGTCTAATATTGATTTTTTTTTTTCAGGTCAAGCCAAATGTTTTCAGTCTACAGCAAAAATAAAGGGACTTGCCTCACTGTTCCAACACTTCTGGAGGGGAGTGTATTCTTTTGACTGAAAGTTGATAGCTCATGGTGAGTGAGTCCAGAGATAAACAGCAACTTACGTGCCATTTGACCCAGCGAGACCAAAATGGCTCAGCATCAAAAAGTTGTCGAAGGTTTTGTAGAATAGTCAACAAAACACCAGGCCGATGACGTTGGCCTTTGTTTTTCTGTCTCGCCACAAAATTCTTTGCGCACTTGTTCGCACAAGCTTTGCCCAGTCAGCCTAAAAATTTAATCACTCATGTACGGAACCAGGCTGAACCCATAACTACGGATTCAAGGCTATTGCTGCAATCGACAAATGAATCTTTGTATAGAGGTCCACAGAATTAGTTTGTCTGAAATGCATGAAAATTGGTTTCAACATTATTGACATCATCCTGATTAAAAAAGCCAATCAGACCCTTACCCCATGTTGCACGCTGCAGACATGACCACACCCCAAATATTGGATTGGATTCATTGGCAGAGCAAAAGATTTAGTTTCCTCAAAATGTATGAAATTGGGTATATACATTCTATACACAATCATTATCAAAAAAGTCAATCAGACCCATGCCCAATTTTGCACGCCACAGGCGTGACCACACCCCAAATACTGCATTGGGTTTATATGGAGAGCAAAATATTTACTTTCCCGTAAAAGTATGAAATTGGGTACAGACATTCTGTACACCATCAGGATCAAAAAAGTCAATCAGACCCATGCCCAATTTCGCACGCCACAGGCGTGACCACACCCCAAATACTGCATTGGGTTTATATGGAGAGCAAAAGATTTACTTTCCCGTAAAAGTATGAAATTGGGTACAGACATTCTGTACACCATCGGGATCAAAAAAGTCTATTAGATCCATGCTCCATTTTGCACGCCACAGTCATAACCACACCCCAAGCTTTGAATCTCTTGCCAGTGTGGATTACATTTGGCAGGAGCAGCGACGCTCAGGCGGCTCACAGGGGGCGAGGGCCGATCATTGCAGCTTGCAGCTATATATTAACAACATTTGACTGCTGCTGTGTTTTGTTTTAATTCATTTTAATCCAAAGGGTTATTTAAGTTAAATTTGCCAATATTCAACGTTATAAATAGAAATTTTTAAGCTGTAAAATTTCTTTTAAATCACTTTATAGATATAGAATTTAAATTTTCTTCTATCCAAAACATTAATGTATATTTTATTTGTATTTGGTGTAAGGTACTAATCAATGTAAATAAATAAATAAATAAAAAATCTAATAGTGTTATCATTAAAAGATGGCTTGCACATTTCTCATCAATCTTGCACGAAATCATAAAATTTATAGTGACTAGAATATTGATTCATGTCTGCACAGTATTATATGTTTAGGGTTGGCATGGTTGAAGTGGTGGAGCCCATGAGATTGATTTTCCACAGGGCCCCAAATCCCTAACAGCACCCCTGATTAAGTCATAACATTTTTTTAGCTGCTTTATACATTTTTCGAACTGCACCAGCTAACATAACGGTTTTGCAATTAAGTGGCAGAAACTCTCGTCAAAATCCTGGCATGAATTATTGTTTCAGTGCCCCACCACCACCATTGGATGTTACTGGTTGTCTTTGTAGCACAGCTGAGAAACAATCCAGAAATCTCAGTGGCAGAAGAGCTAATCATTGAATCATTTTACCCATCGACAGCGCTGAATACGTTGCGATGATTGTGTCAAATTACGTAAAAAAGCATCCCTTTTAATGATAAAACTTGTGCGCTCACCATGCATTCAGCAGACATTCTCATACATTCTGAAACGTATAGCTTGGCTCAAAATGACAGACACCCAGAAAAGAGAGCAGCTTTATCGTCACTTTCCACATTTGCTCTTCCTACGGCTGAAAGCTCCGTCAGTTGGCAGCTGTCCCTTTCTGCTTCAGACGTAATCATCCCTATGCAGAATTTGAGGCCTCAATCAAAGCGCTGCATGCACAACGTGCACAGTCAGAGGAGCGGTATACGAGACAGATATACATGAAACACCTGGGGACAGTCATTACCGCCAAACTAGGCTTTGAATCCAAGAAATACCCCCAGAGAAGCAAAGGCCCATTGAACCACTGCAGATTGCAGAAAGAATAGACAGAAATTGATGCCTTTTTGATGGTTGCTGTTGTCGGATGTTGAAATTTGGTAAGATATGGGGTGTCCATTTTGTTCACTGCAACAATATCCATTTTATAAAGTTATTTCATTCACTCTCAGCAGATTGGGATAGCTCAAAAAGCCAGAGTATCCTGATTTCTGTATTAAATTTGGATGAGAACATTCAGTGGGTGCTGGTTAAATTTTCCACAAACAGGCTGCAGAGAATGAGCAGTTATTTTGAGAACTTTATTTTGTAATCTTTATCTCATTCAACAAAGGTAAAAAGGTGCTTTTAAACATCAGTATCAGATCGCCCTGCCGGCTCTTTCAGCCACTCTTCACTCTTTGTGTTACGATTTGCCTCTGAGAGAAAACACTGCCTCTGAGAAAGAGGTAAAACAAAATAAAAGGGGGGGAAGTCAGTTTTTCCACATGATGGCCACCTGAGAGAGCGAGCATCCTGCTAGAAAAGTGAGGTTAGGGTTGAGCAGAAATGCAAAGGCTTTCTCTAGCCTGAAATCTGAGCCGGGAAACACGGTCTGACTTTTAATTAACATTCCCGTGCCCTCCCCATCACTCCACATTTGCATCACAGCGCTCACCTCGGTTGAGCTGGCCCTTACAGATATAGTTGTTTACAAGAAAAGACATTGGAAACCAGAGTCTGACTTACCTTTGTGGAGGACATCCTGTTGGTGACATGATCGACCTACCGTATCAACCGTCTCTACAAAAACACCCCCCTCTCTGAAACGAGGCCCCGGGCATGACAGATGTCACGGCGCGCTGCGGGAGGGTTAAAATTACAAGGAGGACTCCAAGAGCAGGGACACATATGTTACTGGAAGTACGATAAACTCTGTTATTCCTCGAGTTCATACTGAGAGTTTTAGTGCCGGGTCACCTACCAAAATGTCACCGACATCTTCTCTGAATCTGTAAGATGAGACAGCTTGTACTAAATATTTAATTTGTGGCCTTTAATTTCTTAACATTTAAATTCTTCTACGCTGGCAGCAAATTATTTTTCAGTTAATATGCCAAAATTTTAAACTATTAAACTATTTACAGAAAATGTCAGAAATCCTGAAAAATATCATTTCAGTTTCCCAAAGCCTGGAGGGGATGTCTGAATTGCTCATTTTGTCTGATGTACAGTCAAAAAAAATCCAAGATATTCAGTTTACTATCACTTCTGACATGCATAACTGGATAGATCTGAGCCAGCCAGACTGCATGACAGGGCTTTAACATCAGGTTTATGCTGGATACCTGCAGTGGCACGGACTGGGGTAACAGGTAATGATAATGCACCCAGTCTGAGCTGGGCTAGACTTCCCTGAGAAGTCAGAAATTAAATTGAGTATAAAATTCAATCACTAAACCCATTTGTCTATTCAGGATAACTGTAATTATAATCAAAAATACTAATGTGCTGTATATTTTTCTGCTTTTAACATTTAAAATTAAAAATTCATGGATAACAATTTATATTTTTTAGTATTAAAATTATCATTTCAGTTAAAGAGCTTTCACACACTGGTGTATTGACCATCACAGAAACATAAAACAGGATTTTGGTTGCTGCCAGTACTGTTAATTTAGGGCAGCTGTGGCATAAACCTTACACTGAGGGGTGGTCCAATATATTTATTATGCACTGTTTACACTAATGCACTTCCACAACTAGTTCTTCCTACGCTGTATACTCTGTTTACTTCTATGCATTATTTGGGTTTGTTTTACAAACATCATGTCATGCTGTAACACCTCCACAATGGCCACCATTGAAATTCTTGCGGGATGTTTTAGATATTTTGAAGCTATAATGAGTAAAATGAGTGAAAACAAAGATTAAAAAAAAAAAAAAAAAGTGGGGGCAAAATAAAAACAATTCAACAAAGAAATAAAAAGAGCAAAATAAAATTCAAGATGCAATGATCCCAGTGGGATGTAAACTTGGCTGAGAAACCGACAAATTACGACCCCGCCACTCTGCTATCCTCCAAATGCAGACTTTGTAGGTCTTAGAAAAGGGGACCATTATCTCTTGGTGGCAGTTACTGCTGTGGACCATCAAAGCTCCGTCCCACAGGACACCCTGTGCATGACGGGGACATGAAGGCAGCATCTGACAAAACTGCATTAGATTCGTTCCCAGGACGAGAACTTGTTGATATTTACAACTAAAGCTTATCATTGGCAGTTTTTATTTGCCTACTTTTAGAGCCTTTACTATTCATCCCTTTTATGCCACAGGTGCACATGAGATAAAACCTTCCTCATGGATTTTGGTTGCATTTTAATAAATCTCTACATAATCAAGCCTTGAATCAATATGAAAGTGTATCTTCTTACAACTAGAAAGTCTGTTTACATGTTACTGAACAGATTTTCCAGTTACATTTGTAGCTCATTTTTTATTTAATGACTGAAGTATATATCCAGTGAAGTACTGGGATGGGTTAAAGGTAAATATACTATATTGTGCATTTTATTCCTTTTAAAGCAGGCACATGGTCTTTATTTGTGCCACTTTTCATGTCTTGCATATGCATTTGATCACAGGGCTGCACATGAGGGCTGCAAACACGTGCACGCAGGAAGTTTAAAAGCATCGTCCCTTATTCTTGGTGTTTCATTTCTGGTCTTCAGACACATGAAGGATTATAGAAGATTCCAATGTCAGAGCCCCTCAAGGCATTAAAGGAAGTAATTACCAAAATGTGGGGAAACAACTGGATAACCTGATTGTCTATTGATTGTGTATGTTGTGCTGTGCACTGATTTCACATCGCCGGGGGGCAGAATGAGCAACTGTACCTCACACAGTACTCGTATGCAGGTGCATGCATTAAACGCAGTTGTGAGCATATTATATTTGTTGTGTACCTCAGACACACCAAAGCCAAATAAATCCCCCTGAAAAACAAAAAGCCTTCCAAAATAAAGTCATCTCTCACTCTCACATAATGAACTGTGTTTTTCTTCTGGATACTTAGTCCAGTAGCAGCCAGACTTTGATGTGATGGCTGGGGTGCAATTTCAACACAACATTCTTCTTTTTAGTTTTCAAAAGATGAAACATAATCCAAACTATTTATGCGCCATTATTTAATGGTGCATGATACGAGTACAGAAGAAACAACATTTGTCTTGGCTGCAGCCGTCTCTTAGTATCTGCTATTGATCTAAGCCCTCATTCCAGCCTTTGGAGAAGATTGGTGTCCCCGCCGTATGCCTACCAAAACAGACTGGCTTTGTTTAAAAATCAAATTGATCACTTGGATTTTTGTTTCTGCTCCAAACAGAAGGGACTCTGAATTTTAAACACAGACGCAAAACATGGAGCTCAGCAATATTTAGCCCTTTTTTCCTGACCCAAACAGCAGCCGGTGACGCAGATTGATTTTGTTTTCTCGTGAGGCGGTGTGATAAGCAGAGGGAAAATAATGAGTATTGTCTCATTAATGGATAGAGAATGCATTATGGGTCATACAATTCAGATGAATTATGCATGAGGAATAAACAGCCATCGTGGCAGCTGGCTACGTATCAGTCAGAGAGGCCAAATCATTTTGTAGCGACTGTTTGATCGCGTCTTCTCCACCTGAGTGATACTTACAGGCGCTTCTTTGAAAGCGCTGGAAATGCTTCACTGCAAATGGAGGAGGCTGGGTTGATTGCAGTGTATAGGAATGTATCAGAGCTTCCGTACTGAGCAAAGGGATGAACGCATTTGACACCATTGCCCATTTTTTGTTTTGTTTTGTTTTCACCGCTTTCAAGTTTCCTCGAGAAATCAAAGCATTTCTTTCTCTCACACAGTGAGAGGAAAAGGCTTCTCTGATTTGCCGAAATGTAATTTAACAAGCTGACAAGCCGTTCATAAGAAAAGCAACGTCTGAAAACAAACTGGAAAGGAAACAGGCAAAGCCTTCATGTTCCAGTAAAGTGGAAGCATGACAAAATAATGGCCTACCCTAAGTATGTAAATTACATGCTCAGTGCAAGCCTGCCTGTCAGTGCCAAGTGAGAGACAAGACTTCGGTTTGAGTCCAAATATTCATTAAAACTCTCAATTCAAATACAAACTGACAGTATAGACAATAGAGAGTGAGGCTTACCTGAACACGACAGTCACTGCAAACAAATCATCCTCCTGGGGACCGTGACCACGCTCATTCGTTTTACATGAAAACAACATGCACTGACTGTAAACCGGCTTGTACCCAAAGTAGCAGAAGGTTCAATTTCAGGATAGTTGGTGTGCAGAGTGCAAATGAGCATTTTAAGTTTGAGAGAAACGTGGTAGTCGTAGCAGCATTCACTGCTACTCGCACAGTGTAGAACTAAGCAGCCAGCGCACCAAACACTTACCACACATTCAAGAGTTTGTGCTTGGTGATTGCCGGAGGGTGTACACGCTGGCATTTTTGCTCTAAAATCAATTCTGTGCAAATCAGCCACAGAGAGGTGGAGCGGGAACAAGCTCTTGCACGTGGCTCTTGGCTGTTTTGTGCACTTGTGATTGCGTATGTGCAAGAAATCGTGAGGTGCAATCACAAAGTTTAGCCACACTTGGGCATTGCATACGGGGTATCAGTAGGATTTTATTTGGGGGAAGAGGACCGAGGGAGCCAAACCTGGCAAGTAAGATAGGTGGTGAGGTATGAGTGTGTTGGTGTGGCCAAAAAGCTTTTGTAGGTTTGTAAAAGGTTTTGATGGTATGTGCAACAGTTCAGGTCATTTATGCAATTTTTTTTTCTTTTCCCTCAGATGCCTCAGGTCACTGCAGTGGAACTGTGTTAATAGTCTCACCCTGGTGGCAAAATTCATGATGCACTGTCTTCTGGCTGCAGTCCTGACTTGATGTGCTGCCTTCAGCCTTGGACACTGGACTCTTGCACTAAAAACTGCTGTTTGGTCCCAAGTTATAGCTACAGACGCAGCTGTCATCCAACAATCCAATCCAACAAAAACGCTACCATTTTTAGCTAGTGAGGAAACTATAAGCTGGGATAGTAAGTGGATATCTTCATTAGAAAAAGACAAATGTTCCTCTGTAGCAATGCTGTGCCTGTAGTTAATATTCACAAAGTGTCACACTTGTAATCTGCAAAGAATTACAAGGATGGAGTTCATCAAACAATACATTTTGTTTCTGTCAGTCCAATAAATGTTCTGGGCTTTTACAGCTCAGTTAATTACCTTTTTTCAGACAAAAAGGCACACAGTGAAGTGAGTCAGTGAAGCTCCGGTTACAGTGACTGGCTTAATGTTAAAATCCATTTCAGAGACTGCTGAAGGTCTTTCTGTGGCGAAAACACACAGAGGGAGAAATCTTTAAAAGGCCTTAAAACCTACTTAGCCTCTACATTTTCTTAATTTGTGTGTGTGTGTGTGTGTGTGTGTGTGTGTGTGTGTGTGTGTGTGTGTGTGTCTGTTTTACCTTGACTTTTGCTCCTTTCACATTGTGAGATTACACAGGTAATTTGTCGAGTTCTAACAATAGTGAAGTGTTGACTGTTTTTCATATAGTGACCTAAGTGTGCGATTGTTTTTAGACAAAGGAAACACAAAATAGTGACCACTGTGTAAGGCAGATGACTGCCCCTCCCTGAGCCTGGTTCTGCTGGAAGTTTCTTCCTGTTAAATGGGAGTTTTTCCTTCCCACTGTCACCAAATGCTTGCTCATAGGCGGTTGTCTGATTGTTGGGGTTTTCTCTATATTATTGTAGGGTCTTTACAACATAAAGTATCTTGAGGAAACTGTTGTCAAGACTTGATGCTATATAAAAAAAACTGAATTGAATTTAACTGAATGCAGTGTTCACACAAGCCACAACTCAAACTGTGAAGCATAATCTTGTAATACCTGCAGAATTGCGCAACTGTCATTCACTGATAATCTGCAGGCAGACAGTAAGCGAGTGAGGTGGTGCAGAGAGGGAGTTTCAGAGAGAAGTTCTTTTCTTCTTCAGCTGGGAAACTGGAATGATGCTCATCAGTGATCACCACACTTCTGCTTTCTGGACCAGAGAGCTTTAGTCTATCAAATCCTGTTTACAAGACATTTGAAGGACAGAGATAAGGGTTTTACTCTTTCTTGCCAAAAGATGGGGGGGGGTATGCTTCAATACAGGTGGATTGGGTGGATTTAAAAATGCTTGAAGTGCAAGAAGATGAAACGCGCAGGATTTATCATGGGGTGAAGTCCCAGAGAATGCACGTGGGGATGCATATGTGCATTTCATGTAGGCCAGCTTATTAATACCTGATCAAACTGCAGCATTAAACAAAGAAGGTCAGTGGTTGCACAGAGCTGGCTGTAGTAGGACTTTTGCCTTTATTACACATTTGTAAGCAAGAACTAAATCCCCCCAAAAGGGAAGAAACAAGTGTGCAGAGCAGGTGAGCATTCGTAGACATGTGGCAGGAAGAGGAGTGTTTGGGATGTGGTGCCAGTGCTCAACTTTAAGCGAAACTGCCTCTACTGTGAAATGGGCTGATCTTCATCTAACGCACAATCATACAATCACAGTGTGATAAAACTAATGGCACACAAACCAATGTACTTTTTGTGTTTTTAATGAACACACCGAGTCATCAATCACAGCTCAGGCTGGAAAAAAATAATTACACCTCAGTTCTAACGACGACTTCAGAAGCTGCTTGGAGTCAGGTCTTCCAGTTAGTGGGATGAAATTGGACGTGTGGGTTGCAGAGGTGGCTCTCCCTGTAAATAAAGGCACACAAGGTCTGGTTACTGACAAAGCGTGCGCTTCTCAAGGATAATTGGCCGGTGTGAACCAAATTTCATAAGACCTTCATCATAGAGATGCAGGAAGCTTGAAAATGCTGCAAAACATTCATAAAGACTTTTGTGTTCAGACTGCGTACAAATGGAGGAAATCAGGGAAGGCTGCTTCACCTGCTTCTCCGTAGGTGCAGACATCCTGCAAAGATCAAAAAACATGATTTGTACCCAGAAAGAGGTAAAGCACAGAATATGGATAGTGTTAATGGGAGGACACAACAAAGGCTAGCTCTCACAGAAAAACACTGACACACATCAAGTTTGCAAAAGACCACCTTCCACAATAATTCTGGGACAATTTCCTGTGGAAAGTTGAGGCTAAAGTAACAACGATGCACAACACTTTGATTGGAGGAATAAAGACAAGTGTAAAATACTTTCAGGGCAGCAGTATATGAGCTCCCACTTAGGAGAGATTGGGTGATGCTGCAAGAGAATGACCAAAACGTAATAGAAAACAGAATGGCTGAAAAAGAAGAAAATTGTGCTTGCCTGAACCCAGAGGGGATGAAATATTGTGGGATAAGTTTTGTAGGATGAGTGGTCCAAAGTTCCTCCTCATTGGTGTGCTAGTCACATAAGCAGCCACGAGATGCATCAGATGGGGGTCGCCTGCACTGAGAAAAGACATTAAAATGTTAAGAGTTTAGGTTCATCTAGATGACTCTGACTTAGATGAAGACAAAGGAACAAATTTTCAAAACTTAAGAAATTCTGCTAATTCCACAGGGCACACAAACTTTATCTTCCAACTATATATATATATATATATATATATATATATATATATATATATATATACACACACACACACACACACACACATATATATATATATATATATATATATATATATATATATATATATATATATATATATATATATATATATATATATATATATATATATATATATATAGTGCTTTGTGAATGTTTCCCAGTTGTGCTGATGTCAGTGTAAACACATCATCCACCTGCCTCCTGCTGACTGCATGGACTGCTTTTGGATTTTTTTTTCCCTCCCGATGCCCGGAGACTGAGCTCTGATTGCCTGTCCCCTGCTGTCCTGCAGCATGGGAGTGATCTGCAGGCACGAGGACAGCAGGCTATTATTCAGTCTTTAGATGTACTGCTTCTTATCAGCACACAGGGCTGACTGAGGCAGCTGCTCTTGTCAACATGCCAACACCTGAGTGTCCTCCATGGGGGACAGGATTTGACGGGGCCACTCAAAACTTTCCAAAAAAAAAAAAAGATAAAAAAATTAAATACACATCACAAAATATCTTCCACACAGCACACTGTCGTGCTCTTGAAAGTGCCCATGTAATCATCCCAGCTCACTTCACTCGGCACCATCACGCGCCTCTCTCTCTCTCTCACTGGGGGCGGTTGTCACCGCGGAGGGCGTGGAGGAGGTGTTTGACAGGTGACGGCTGCAGAATGAGGGTGACAGTCTTCGGTCGCTTTAAACACAAAGACGATGACTATCTAAAATGAAAAACGCTTCCTAGCATGTTTCCCTTTGTGGCGATTTGCCAGGCTGAATTAAGCGATATCGGCTGTGATCTCAGCGAGGGTGTTTACTCACAACGTATGACACATTGTGTTGCAACATCCTCATGTCGCTTCATGGTTTAAGGCGGCAGAAACAGTCAAATGTCACCAAGTGTGATGATACTGAATATTTTGGACCTCCAAAGGTTTAAGCATGTGCGTTTACAGAAGTGTGTTTACAGAAGAACGTGGTTTGCAACAAATATAAATTTTTGTGTTGCATTTCTGTCACGCACTGCAGCTCTGAAGAGGTGCATGTGTGTACACAAACGCCTGGCTCAGTTGGAGTGGACTCTAAACAAGTTTAGCATAAAGTCTGTTTTTCTCATTGAGAAAGAGGAGGTGAGTGTGTATCACATTATATACTCATCTGCCACATTGTTAGGTACACCAGTCCAACTACTCGTTCATGCAAATACCTAATCAACCTATCACATGGCAGCAACTCAGTGCATTTAGGCATGTAGACATAGTCAAGACAACCTGCTGAGGTTCAAATTGAGCATCAGAATGCAGAAGAAAGGTGATATAAGTGACTCTGAATGTGGCACGGCTTTTGGTACCCGATGGGCTGGTCTGACTATTTCAGAAACTGCTGATCTGTAGGGGATTTTCCCACACAACCATCTCTAGAGTTTACAGATAAGGGTCTGCAAAGAGAAAATATCTAGTGAGCAGCAGTTCTCTGGCAGGAAATGCCTTGTTGATGCCAGAGGTTACCATCTATTCACATCTTGGGCTGCACAGGCTGCCTCAAAGTCATGCAGCCGACAAATCTGCAGCAACTGTGTGACGCTGTTATTATGGACCAAAATATGAATGTTTTCAGTACCTTGTTGAATCTGTGCCATGAAGAATTAAGGCAGTTCTGAATGTGATGGAGGGTCCAACCCGGGGCTAGCAAGGTGTAATTAATGAAGTGGCAGATCAGTGCAGATAACCAGCTCAGTGACACTCATGATCAATTTTCCTTCCCCGTTATTTACACAGTTTATTAAAACCCATTCCGTCTTACTTTGCACTGGTTGTTGAGAGAGAATAGAGACTGACCAGTGCAGCAGTGTTGTGTAAGTTGAAGTATCAACTAAGAAAGAAGAAATTTGGACCATGAGAACTTCAGTGTTGAGCTTTAGGAATTATGCACTACCCAAAATAAATAAATAAATAAAGGAAACACTTTTTAATCAGAGTGTAGCATCAAGGCAATTAAACTTCTGGGATATTGATCTGGTCGGTTAAGCAGCAGAGGGGTTGTTAATCAGTTTCAGCTGCTTTGGTGTTGATGAAATTAACAACAGGTGCAACAAGGAGGCAACAATGAGACAACCCCCATAACACAGTTTTACAGGTGGAGGACACTCACATTTTTCCCTCATCATTGTTTCTGTTTTTTCACTAGTTCTGCATTTGGCTACAGTCAGTGTCACTGCTGGCAGCATGAGGCCGTACCTGGACTCTACAGAGGCTGCACAGGTAGTCCAACATGAAGCATGAAGCTTGACTTGCATTTGCCATAGAATACCAGATCTACCGCTGGCACCTTGTGCTTTTCACAGATTAAAGCAGGTTCACTGAACTCAAAGGTTCTGGAGAAGCCGTGGAGAACGTAATGCTGCCTGTAACCTCGTTCAGCATGATTGGTTTGTGGTGGGTCAGTGATAATCTGGGGAGGCCAATCCATGGAGGGATGCACAGACCTCTACAGGCTAGGCAATGGCACCCTGACTAACATCAGGTATCGGGATGAAATCCTTGGATACACTCTCAGACCAGACTCTGGTGCAGTGGGTCCTGGGTTCCTCCTGGTGCATGACGATGCCCGGCCTCATGTGGTGAGCAGTTCCTGGAGGATGAAGGAATTGATACCACTGACTGGCCCCCCACTCTTGCTTGACTGAAATCCAATCCAACACCTCTGGGTTGTTATGTTTCAGTCCAGGTTTAGGAGCATGCCCCGACACTGTCAGATGTTGTGTTTCCAAAGTGTTTTTTTCAGCAGTGTATATAAAACTGATGCTGCCATTGCAAAAACCACTGCTGGTGGACACAGCCCCAGCTCCTGTTGTGTGCTACATGTGAGAAAGATGGCCAATGTCCCAGCCCGATCCTCTGAACATTTTCAGTTATGTATGAAAATACCCATCCATCCATTCATTTATCCTGTTCAGGGTCGCGGGGGGAGGGGGGGCTGGAGCCTATGCCAGCTGACATAGGGCAAGAGGCAGGGTACACCCTGGACAGGTCACCAGCCTGCTACAGGCTGGGCTAACACAGAGAGACAAACAATCATTCACACCTATGGGCAATTTAGCATAGCAAGTTAACCTAACCCCAGCAAGTTCATGTCTTTGGGCTGTGGGAGGAAACCCACGCAGACACGGGGAGAACATGCAAACTCCACACAGACAGAGAGGGAGAGGCCTGAGCCAAGGTGGAATTGAACCCAGACCTTCTAGATGTTATTCTAACTGTGAGGCAGCTGCGCCACCACGCTTGACATATATCGCTGTGCCACTCATATCAGTCATTTTTCCGAATCTTTGCTGGTAGCACTGCATTTATGCTCAAATGATGAATCATTGTTACATTTTTCTAGATGTCTCAAATGCAGAACACAAGAAGGATGTATGCCTGAAAAATAAGCAAGCTGAAGTTTTATTTAATAGTCAAAAAATAGCCAAAAGGAGCAAAAGTCAACACCAGAAAAAAAAAAAAGGGTAACCAAACAAAAGGTGGGATTATAAATATTCTGGATGAATATAGGTGGAACTAACCAAAGTGGAGAAAGTGATGATAATAAAAGACACACAAGGAAATGTGATTTCCAAAGTAAAAGAGGAAGTGACTAGAACTAGGAAACGTGGGAGACACTACCAAAGGATAAACAGTAAGAAACACAAAGAGGAAGATCAATAAAATAAGGAGCGGAATCCAAAGGTTAAATACCTAAAAGGAACACAACTGTCATCCCAACATCAATCCCACTGAAGCACAAAGCTTTTTTAAGGTCTCTAAAAGCTTTTCTGATGATGTTCTCCTACACAGCCGGGATCATTCGGCGTTTGTTTCAGGGAGACCTTCATTTGCCATCAGTCTTAAATGAGCAACTGCTGAGTACTTGTTCCTCAAAGGGATTTCAGTGGAGTATTCCTTTAAAGGTAATCTCACCAACCATTTACATCCTATGAGCCCCATTGCACCGCATCACTGGATGTAGAGAAAAGGGTAGGAGGTGGAAAAAAAAACTAATCAGAAATCATTAGAGGAAATAAATATCCACAGAAGTCATCTGACCTCTAGCCGTGGTGAGGCAGAGGGACAGAGCACCATAGCTGATTTATATCCACTGGACTGGAGGGAAATGTATTAAAATGGCATATGTTCTCATTTCAGTAGAATCAGAAATCATTTAGACAAAGAGAAAATCTGCAGAAATTCCAAGGCAGCTTTCTGAAGCAGCGTAACCTCAAACCACCTTGTCAAGTCTGTCTCCTCAGGTGGTCGCCTCCTGCCTGTTCCCCTGCAACAAAGGCTTTTAATCATCTGCTTTCAACCTCAGAACTCTCACGGAAAAAAAAAAAAAGGTTCTTAAATATTCCACATATTGAGCTCATTAAAAATTTACACGCTGGATCAACAGACTGTTCATAATGGAGCCAAATATCCGTCCGCAGCATTGATTTCTTCCTCACTTATTTCGCTTTATTTTTGCCGGCAAGCGTGAAGAAAAGAAAAGTGCATCATGTTATTTTGAATCTGCTCGTGAGATTTGGTTTATTTTCATTTAAATCAAACTGTTATCTGAGCTGCAGGGGAACACTTTACCAAATATCACTTGTATCAGCTGTTACCGCTTAGAAGATCCTTTGGGTAAATTAAAACTGCTGAAAGAGGGAAGCAAAGTCACTAGATTGCCTTAAATTTCCCAACAAGGACATGTTATCTGCTTTATTCTCCTGCAATTAAGTGTTTTTCAGGCAAAATTTGATAGTTCACTGGCTGACAGTCAACACCAGAATCGTCACGCGTGTGTTTTCTGCAGTTTTTATTACTTTCTGCCGTGGAAAGGGATTACAATAGCCTATTGAAGACAGCTCAGGTTACAACCTGAAAAGTAAAGTTGTGCAAATTAAATCAAATCATGAATCATTCCTACCATGGAAGCTGGCTTTAATCAGAGGGAAAGATGTACTGTGGAAGCAGCCAAACATTAGTTAAACCCTACACGTTTATTTTACTCTCAAACTCTAATCCTTCTTTATGTTTTTCTTTTCTTGGAGGCCAGTTTAATATTGAGGATTACAGTGTGGTGGACTTTTTTTTCTACAGTATATTGGTAACACAATGCAAGTCTTATTTAAACATAATACAGACATTCAACACAGAAGTTAAAAGCTATTAAATTCTAAAAAAAAAAATAATAATGATTGATGCACTGATGTCGGTTTTACTGTTGTGGGATTGAGATTTTCTCTTTTTGACTCCCTGTTTAATACATCATCACTGAGGCAAAGCTTGGAAAGGCACAGAAATCCTGAAATTAGAGATGAACAAGAGTGTCACGATATTCTGCTCTGCACTGTGAACCATAAGATTGTCTCTGCTTCATGACAACCTCATTTATGCCACAGTTAAAGTGAGAAGCATGTCTCCCATCGTGACAGGAGGTCAGCAGCCATTTTTCCAACGCCCGGGCCGTTATTCTGAAGCCCCGGTGTAAAGGCGGTCAGTGCTGTAACTTTAAATTCAATGGCCGCCGAGACTTCAAATTCTCACGTACAGATCTGGAAGTTACAGATCTGGTTTACCAGCTTCCTGTAGTTTCCTTGATCTAACATGTCAGAAGTTAAACTCCCCCCAGACTTTCAAGGCTCAGCGAGAGCACACGCTGTTCGGGACCTCAGCAGCTATCGTGGGATGAACCCGTTCCGGGATGCTCTCACTTCACAAAGAAAAGAGACCTCTCCCCAGCCCCCCCGCCAGCTTCCCCAGGTTCATTTGCGTTATCACACTGGGCCCCTTGTGGTGCCTAGCTCCACACCTCCAGGTTCAGGTATTTGAACCCAATTCCCTTTGCTCATGTGGGGGCAATGTAGGAGGCATCATGGTGCAGATGTGAATGAGGTTTGCCCATCCCTTAGGACCACCGGACCATGTTCAACTGACGCTCACATGGAAGTTTCTCCACTTCGGCCTTTAAAGTTTGTGTTTAAATATTTACTGCTTCCACCATTCGGTGCTTCTACATTTTTGTTATGTCCACTGTGAAAGGCTCAGCCCCCACCCCCCACCCACACCGCCCCACTGATCTCTACAAATCCAAATTTGCCTTATAGATTTCTACATCTGCACAGAGAGATGCCATTTCTCTGCTTTATAATGTCACTGGTTACATGAAGGAAGCAGCTGTTATGCAGAAGATTCATGTGGTAATAAAAGATTCCTGTGGTTGGTCTAAATAATTCATCTTAATATTTTCTTGAGTGCTTATCTCATACAAAGTTGCCAATTACTTCACTCCTCCTAATTTATCTCACTGAGGTTCTTTATTCTGGTGAAGCTACTTTGACACTGAGCGATGATGCAAACTGTTCCATTGAAATTACACTGAGAAGCTTTCAGAATTAAATGCCAAAAATCTAATTTGTTTGCAACTTTAGATTCTACTTTAGGTCTTTATGAAAACAGGATTTGAATGTCCTTTTAGTTTCTTTAAAAAAAAAAATACAAAATAAAGATTAAATCCTGCACTGTTGTTTTAATCTCCACAAAGGATTCAATTAATGTGATGTTTTTTGGTGGCAGTGAAAGTGACTGAATCCAGGGAGAACTCGCCTCTTCATCAACCCTATTTCAACAGCAAGAAACAGTAACTGTATTTAAATGTTTGAATAAATGTTAAACATGGCAATCTATTATATTCATTTACCACTTCAATGCTACGATCACAGTCAACACCATCAGAGTGTTGCACGGTGCTGACACGCACCCACGCCGAGGCCCGGGTCGATCTTTTTGCCTGCAGCTTTTAGTCGTCGCTCCTCCGGGATCAGTCGCTGCCAAGCTCGTCTTGTAGTGGCCGTGCAGAGTGCATATTAACCATGTCATTTACCAGCTGCATTCGTGTCATGGATTCCGTCAGTATGACAAAGATTGGGGCTTAAAATAGCAAGTAGTCTTCTCAGAAAATCCAGTCTAAATTTAAACCCTGTTCAATCATACATAAGCCAAATTTCAAAGAAAGCCAATTGAATAATGGAATAAAGTGGAGACTTCCCCATCCAGCGATCGTGGTTTACATGGTCTGAGTTAGAAGCTACCTTCATTCTGATACAGTCTCATAAAGCTGGCAGCATGCCGATGTGTGCTCTCTGTGTCTCCATCCAAACAAATCTGTCAATGCAAACAAACATGTTGCCGCTCAAAACCTTTAAATTTACTCCACAGAAAGTCAGGAGAGTGTGGTTCTGTGTCTCCAGTCCTGACTTACTACTGAAACACCCAGACAGTCTATATTCCTTTATAGAATAAAAGGTTTATAAAAATCCTGTTTTTTCGTCTGCAAATATGCTGTATTTCCAAAATAAAAAATAAGGGCTGTATGAGGTGTTAAAATGCTTATATTCAAAATGAAACCGTTGCCTCTGTGTCGTTTTATATTAATGAACTGAGAGGATGGAGTCAGTAGCTTCAGTCAAATTAAATAACCATCAGACTAGCAGTTCTGACAAACCTGATTAGACCATCCATTTATTAATATTGCATTTTTTAAACCATTTCAGGTCATAATACCATGCATAATAGCCATCCTCCGCAACATCTGTGCTGGTGCAAGTTATGTTATGGCCCCAGAGGACCAGCCTGAGGAAGATGCGGCAGAGGATGAGGGGGAGACCAGTTTGGAGGTAGTCAGCGATGCTTTCTGGCAGGATCAACTGTCTGCAGACATGTCTGCCCTTGAGAAGGTACACCTGGACCATCATCATCATAGGTGTGCTGTTGAAGTGCTGAAATATTAGCGTGGGTTTTCTCCAGGATTTCCGGATTCCTCCCACAGTCCAAAGACATGCAGTTACTGGGGTTCGGTTAATTGGTGATTCTAAATTGCCCATTGGTGTGAATGTGAGTGTGAATGGTTGTCTGCCTCTCTGTGTTAGGCCTGTGATAGACTGGAAACCTGTCCAGGGTGTACCCACCTCTCACCCTATGGCAGCAGGGACAGGCTCCACTTTCCATCTCTCTAATCCTGGTTCAGCAGATCCAGCAACACCACCCTGGACTCCAAGTTTTGGCTGAAGTCAGGCCTGGTTAAAAGAACACATCCTTGTCGGGACTCAGGTCAATCCTGGGATGTCCACCATTAATAATTTTACTTACTCTTATTTTCTTGTTCTTCACAATTATCTTTAACTGCACTCTCTGCGCTCTCCTCCCCTCCTCTGTCCTCTCTGATTAGATTGAGCAGCTCATCCTCACTGTACCTCTTTCTTTTTCTTTTCTGTGGCTCCTGCTGATGCTCATCTTCCTCCTCTTTCTCATTATCCCCCTCTGGTTCACCCACTGCTGAACTTGGCCCTGGAGTGTCCTCACGGATGGAGGCAATTAGGACAGGAGGCCTGGTGGACAGCCTCTGTCCCAGCTTCTCATCCATGAAACCAAACCAGGGCCAAGTAGCAGCAGTGTGCTTCCCACTCACACCCTCGACTGACCCTGGATACTTGCAATCCTAAGGCTGAAGAAACTGAAAATCGCAGTTGACAAACAGAGCAACAAAGAATATTTTAAACACATTTTTATGTGTATTACTTTTTTTTTTGTTGCTAGAACAATATCTTAATACAAATGTGCATACAATGTTTGTTTTTTTAATTGTCCCGTTGTCCTTTTAAGCCTCCAAGGGGCTGACCTTCACCCCGCAAGCCCATCTTCCCCAAAAATGTCCAAATTCTTGGCCCCAGTAAAAAGAAGTGCTCATTCGGTCTCAGCTCCTCTGAAACAAAAAGGCATGTTTGAATAAGTTTTGCTTAATACCACCGAAGAAAAACAATTTCATTAGCAAAAGCCCAAAGTGAGTTTACTGTGTGTGCTACTGGAAGTTTATACAGCACTTGATCAGCTGTGCGGTCCACAGCCTGCGTGGGTTCAGGTGTACATACGTAATCTAAAAAGACAGCAGTCTTGCAAAAATACCTCTGCAACTGGTAAAATACACAATTTATGTAAAAAAAAAAAAAAAAAAAAGTGGGACAGGTATGTAAACAACAGGACAGTAATGTCATGAAGGTTTACTTCAGGCAAAAGAAAAAAATGCACACTTTTAGGTGAAAAAACGAATGCTAAGAGCTTAAAAGCATTAGAGCTTTTACGCTCTTAACATTTGTACTGCTAGCTTTTGAAGAGAGTCAAAATCAACTTATATTCAAAACTATAATCCTCTCCCTCTTCTGCCACTGCTGCCATTTCTTTTTTTTTTTTGGCAGAAAGAAAAATCCATTTGGCTGGACCGCGCAGTGAATCTTGGGATAAGATGGACCTCAAAGGATACCAACGCGTCCTATGAATCGCATTTGTGGCCCACGTTTGAAGAAGCCTTTTAAATGGGATAGCCTCTGATGCCTTGCTGTGACGTAACAGGTCTCTGGATGTAGCCTTCAGGGGATGCAGCCCTGAACTGGGAACCAGATAGTGAAGTGTCCATTTAGTCTTACATATAAATGGTAATATAGGAAATGTATAGAAAGCCAGGCACTGTTCCATGATAAACACCCCTACATACACACACACACACCATACACACACACCATTTGCAGGACGACGTATCTCTGGTTCTCCGGCTGGCAGTCTGACAGCAGCATCTGCATGAATCTGAGCAGCGCAGTTGATAACACTTTGCTCTGAACTGTCACTGGAGCAGATGGTTTATCAATTCAACGTAAAAAGAGGGGGAAAAAAATAGAGCGAGCCGGGCTTCAGAAAAGCAAACAAACAAACCAACCAGTGAATGATTAAAGTGATGCTAGCCTTCGGATCCCTTTGCTCTCCTCAAAAATGCATGAAAAGGAGATAGTGCTGTTGAATTTTATACAGTCAGCAGTCTGGGAATTTCACTTGGGAAGGAAACCATGTGTAGTGGGTAAATGTTTTATTCTCTTTCAGACTGATGGTGGGAATATTGCAGTTCAAGCTATCTAGAGACACTCACTTTAGCTTCTTTTTCTTCTTCTGCCTAGTGCTGGAGTGCAGTAATGGAGAAACTACTGAACAATAAAACCCATATTGACAAAGCTGGGGGTTTTAAGGGATAAAGCAACTGTTGAGTGGGAAAAACAAAGAAATGAGTCCAACTTAATAGGTACAGTTTAAAAGCATGCTTCCTGCGCCTCTTTCATCTCCTCAGGTGGTTGTCTTTCTCTGACCCGATCGATGCTCATAGGCCTAAATGCAGATGACAGCACCGCTTCATTCGGCTGGCATGAATCTTGTGGCGGAACCAAAAATGATGAATTCATTTCATTTGCCTCAGTTTGCGACCATGTGAAGAGTTTACAATCAGTCCAATCTAATGCGATGTGTCTCTCATGGTGGTGCAGATTTTCACGGCAAATTGAGTTTTCCGCATCCCGCCGAAGCGAATGCACGAAGACGAGAGCGGACGAGCCGGCTTCAGAAATAATCTCTCACATTTCATATTTCACCCTGTGAATTTCAGAGCTCTTTGAAAGGTCTGAGTTTATCAGTCAGGTACTAACAAGCGTGGCTAAAGTCCTTCTTAAAGGTCAGCCATCCACCGAGAGGTGAGGACGCTCTGAATAATTCATCTTCACTGTTATCCTTTGGAAATTGAGAGCAGGAAATCAATTACACATGCATGGCACCACGTTCCATATTTACCGCCTCAGTGTCTTAGGCAACATTTACTTTCTAATTAGAAGATAATCAACAAGTATAATGGATTTTACAAGGTAGAGGAGTGTAGTGCAGCGAGAACTGGAGTTTAGTTTGTCAAGATTAATTATTTCCAGCTGGTGAAGATACTTTTGATACAGCACAGCAGTGCTATATTACACTGCCGACAACGTTGGCAACAAGGTCAAAGTCAGTTAACGTGTCTCACTTCCTACACGCCACAGCAAAACAGCAATAAACTGAGCTTTTTTTTTTTAGTCTTTTAGGGAGACCGAGGGAGGTGTGTGAGGTCTCAAATGGCAAAGCGTTTGTTCAGCTGGATTTGAACCTTTTTTTCATCCAAAGCAGGTTTCTTTTGAACATCCAAACTGACAGAAATCTCACCTGGATTCTCACACAACTCTGAAAAAAAAAAGCGTTTATAGGGAAATTATTTCCTCACTTTTAGATAAATGGCAGTTTAATACCTGAGTGGGTCACATTCTGAATAAATGCTTCATTAATGAACAGCACTGGAACTGTCAGGAGGTGGTTGGGGTAGATGACGGGGGTACAAAATACAAACCAAGCACATATTGTCATGGTCCGGGGTTTGTGGACCCTGTGTGTTTTTGGTTTAACCTTATTTTGTCTGTTCTGGGGGTTTTCTTTTGTTGTGGGGTTTTAGGTTGTTTCTAGTCTCTTGTGTTTTCTTGTCTAGTCTGTTCCCCTGAGTCACTTCCTGTTTTATTTTGATAGTCTCGTGTTCCCTGTGCTTTGTGTTTAGTTTTACTTCCCCTGTGTCATTAGGTTCATTTGGTTCACCTGTCATCCCCTGGTGTTTTCACTTGCCCTAATTCCCTTGTGTGTATTTAAGCCCTTAGTTTTCCTCTGTTCCTTGTTCGGGTCCTCGTCGTCTTTTTCATCTATGTTGGTGACCGCTGTGTGTTTTGTTTTCGAGTTTTCTTGTTTTTGAGTTTGTTTGTGTAGCTGGCCCCGACCAGCCTATTTATTGTGTTAAGGTTTATTTTCAATAAACCACGCTGACACTCATCCTCGTCCTGCTCTGGGGTCCTCCCTGCCTTGCCAGCACCAGCCGTGACACATATACCACTGTGGCTTAATTCCAAATGTTTTTGAATATTGCTGAACTAATTACAAGTGGACATTGTACTCAAAAGCTGGTTATTTTATTGGAAAAAAATGTCACTGCACATTATACAGAGATGTTCAGTGTTGGTGTTATTTGCCAACCAGGAATAGGAATCAGAACCAGTCCCATTTCTCCACTATCTATGGATACACTTCCTAAGATATTTGGCTAGTCCTCCTTTGCTAATGATGTCATAGCCAATACAAACTGCCTCTGTATGTTTGTGTGTGAAAAAAAAAACAAAACATCCCCATTCACCCTGCAGATGGTCTTTGTTTGTCCTTCAAGCTCACTTCATCTATCAGAGGCCTGGGATCTTAGCTGTTCCTAGGACAGAGACCTCGAATGTTGTTGCTAGAATCTGTCGGAGTCACTCTCCCAGTTTAGGGGTCACTGCCTCGAGTGTTCGATTACCACAGGGCCCTCTGTTGCCTTCACCTTCCACATCCTCTCTAGCTTGTTACCATCCAACTACACTTCTCCAATCCAAATGACATCCCGATGTCATAGATGCTAGTGGTGTGGATCAGTGGATTGTTGTATCGTTCACTCCTGGAGTACAGCTTGATGTCATCCACGTAGAAGAGGTGTCTGATGGTTGCTCCACGTTGCAGTCGGTATTTGTAGACAGTATTGTTCATGATCTGGCTGAGGGGGGTTCAGGCCTATGCAGAACAGCAGTGGGGACAGAGCGTCATCACTTTGGTAAATCCCGCACTTGATGGTGACTTGTGCAGTTGGCTTGAAGTTGGCCGCTAGTGTTGTTCTCCACATCCACTAAGTTCCTGATGAAAGCCATGTAAAGTTTTTAAGTGTTAAATTATCAGTGTGATCTCTGTCATGAAGATAGTTTAAGAATTTAAAAAAAGAATAAAGGCTAAAAAAGAAATTAATTCACTATCCTTAATTGGGCAATTTTTTAAAATAGAAATAAATCTATAAACATTACATTACTTTATCATAATCATGAGTTTGCACACCCCTGTAATGCTTCATTGTGTTCCCACCATATTGATATCAGCATTGTCAGTATAGGCTGTATTTGCTATTTAAATCATACTTTTCTTTGCGTCATCATACGGCTATTTGCAGCTGAAGTGACCCATTTTCATCCCAGCAATCATTAAAATTCTTTAAACTTTAATCTGATCTGCCTCTAATTTCAGAGACATATGACAAATCACCTACTAGTCTTGCCATATAGACGTCATGACACCCACTTGAGATATATGAAAATCCGCTTTTTGAAAGCATAGCTGCTCCATAGCAACCAGTCAGCCCCAGCAGAGCCAATCACATTCCAGCAATCATCTTTTGGCCTTTGTGGGTGGCATTCTAAAGAGCCTGTTGTCACAGTGGAAAGAGAGGGATAATGGTGAGCGAGCACTCCGATGTGGCCTGTGGCAAATGAAGCAGTGATGTACAGAGGAGTGGGAGCTCCCCGGTTACCTTGGGTTGTCCTTGGAAAAAAAAAAAAGGACTGTGGATGTCATTTTCTGCCCACACAACATTAGTTCCTTTTAGCCTTGTTTCTTTGAGGCACACACTGAGGATGAGGTGTAAAAATACATGACGTCCACCTATTATGATGAACTGTCAACATTCTCGAACTTACATCTGCAAAATCTCTGAATTCAATTACAACCCGCAAGTTAGATCACAGTACTCGAAGAGGATCGCTCACTTCAATCTCTGATTTTTATTTTCATGTGATTTTTTTTTTTTTTTTGTGGGACTATTATATATTAGAAAACCATAAAACATGTAAAATGCAGTTCATGTGAAGAAAATGAGGTGAAAAAGGAGCACACTGGGACACACTCCAAATGTGAACAAATATGAGTGTAAAAGGAACGTCAAGTAAATTAGCGCTCTACAGTACTGTTACATAAACATAGTGCGTATCATTTTACACCAGTAAGTCATCATATTTTACTGCAGGACATCATTATGCATTGTGAATTCACATAATTGGTCATTATTAAATGATATGCTACTCTAAGTTGTTTTTGTGTTGCTGTTTTTTAAATGTGTTCGTCTTACTTCAGCTGCTTGTAGAAAGAACACGCTGTCACATGCAAGATGACAAAGTGAAGGATTAATCAGTCACATTGTGTTGCCTCAGTGGATTATTTTTGTTTATTTGCTTGCTTTCTTCTATACTTTACCACAAAGACAACATTTTTTTGCTTGTTGGTGCACTGTCACACATAAATTTCACATTCTTTTCCACACAATCTGGCATTTCTCCATGTATTTAATTGCTTTATGACCACTGAGAGCTGACCAACTCTCCCTGCCGGGGATTACTTTTACACTCCCACTGTTCCAGCACCTCTCCCCTTGTTCTGCTCCTCTTGAACCCGCTTGCTTTGACAGCTTGCCTGATGAAGTTAACCTGAGAATCCAGGCAATAAATCACATCACCTTGGTTGTCCAGTTGATAATAGTTCATACTCAGCAATTATCTGCTGAATCAGACTGGTCAGTGGTCAAGTCCAGGGAGCCATAAATCCACAGCCCCTTCTGATCCCTCAGATATAACCAAAGCAAATGAGCGCAGTGAGGGAGAGGGGAGAGGAGAGGGTGGAGAGAACAGGAGATGTTAAAGAAAACAGTGTGCAAAGTAAAAAGATCATTTTGCATCATTAGCCAGAGCAGGACCAGCGTTTCCAAATTGATGACCTCCAGCGTGTGTCTTCAGGTAACACCTTAATTGAAACCAATTCCAGTAAGCTGCCACTTGCTGCACTAAATCATCTCATTTACAAGCAAGTTGTTAACTGGAAAAAATTATTAATCCTCTTCGAGACAAGTTGCTGCTGGAGTGAAAACAATGGATCACAACACAAAAATGTCGGTTTCCTTTTAGCAGTGCAAAAAGAAAAAACAGTTCAACCATTTCTTTAAATCACGGTAACGGGTCAGCCACATACCGCAGCTCTTCCATTAACCCCATGTCCGACTCATAACCTTTATTTGAATTGCAGCTCACGGTGCACGTTATAGCCGAGCGCTTGTGAGCATCAGTCCGGTGCCGATATACTGGAATTGTTTTTGTGACAAAGCACTCCTGGGCCCTCCTCCTGTATTTCACCACTGCAAAGTTCAGCAGTGCAGTTTGAGGTGATAAATGATTTATTTTCTCCAGCGTTCACCACATTTGCTCAACTTTACCCGAGCTGCTTCCACTCATAACACTGTGTGATTTATGTGGGAACATTTGATTCTCTAAGTTTGGGTTTTCTTTAATGCTCTGCTGTGTGGCCCGGAGTGGCTGGTAAGATATAAATCTGCAAAATCAGCCGCACTACACAAGGCTGCTGCAAGGGCGCCATTCCTCATGAATAATGCAGCTCTTCCCCAGGGGTCAAGTGCTGATTTCTGATGGACAATCAGAATAATCAGTGTGATCATTAAAGTATAAGTTTACCAAGGAGATGCATCAGGTCACCAAGTTTTGTTAAAGTTCAATCAGAATTTGAACAATGCCCGGTGGCTGTGGCCATTTGGAAGAGCAGAAGTTATGGATTTACCACTAACTAAATATTTTGCGCCCTCAAAGCACCTTAGCTAGTTGTTAAAGTGTTATTGCTCAGCACCAAAGCCTATTTTTGATGCAGCTATTAAAACACCAAGAAGAAAGCAATTAGGTAAAATAAGATGAAATAAGAGGTCCTGGAAGTCTTGCCATCAAATTGTATGAGAAGAGCCACAATCAGCAAAATATCTTTTGTCAGTACAGTGACGTCAACAGTCAAGGAATTGACTGTAAACTTCAAGTGGTTATAGAGTTGGCAGAAAAGATGCCATTCTTTGACAAAGAAGCTGAGCTGCAGCAAGGATAATGTTGGAAAATAATCAATCACCCCAACACATAATGGTGGCTTTATGGCGTTGCAGTCAATTGTGCACAGAAATAAGGTGTGAGCACAGACTGAGTGCAGCAAAGAGGTTCAGACTACGTTTTCTGTATCGCCCTGTCAAACACGCACCATCACTCTGTGATGTGGACGGGTTTGTCTCAGTTTATGGTTTCGTAAAGTTACAAGATTTTAAAAGGAATGTTGTCAGGGCTGGGTTAGCTTTAGACACACAAACCAGTCGGCTAAGTGGTTAAAATAAATGCTGTTAGTTTGTTGCCTTTTTTCATTGTTTTAAAATGTCTTAAACACTTACAGGGAAAATAAAGAAACGAACAATGATGATTTGTGCGGCGGTGATGTTTGTACACCTATTCATCCATCCAGACCTCCCCGCTCTAGGGAACACACATTTGAGACATCCTTTGTCACTACACATGCCATCTGACTTCCTTCTGTTGCTAAAGTCATTTCTCATCAGCTTCAGTGTAAACATACATCATTGCTAAAATGTCCCGTAGTACTCTGCTTCTTCCTTCAGCTGCTGCCTTTAAGGGTTGCTACAGCGCATCATCTGCCTCCTAGCATCCTCCTCTCCCACGCCAACCCTCTGCACGTCCTCTTTCATTACATCCATGAATCTTCTCTGTGGTCTTTTTTCTTCCCGCCTGGCAGCTCCTTATTCAACATCCTTTGTCCAGTGTATCCACTATCCCTCCTCTGTATGAGTACATTTAAAGTCCCTGCTCTCACCTCCACACTCCTAGCTTTTCTTCTCTCTCTCTGCCTCTGAACATGCCTTCCCCATGTCCTTCTTCTCTGTCTTTGCCCAGCAGTAGCATAGTGTGCGCCAGCACCCTGCTGGTTAACAGCACCGGTGATGGTCATTGTTAGCCTGGGCCTCGACCGGTCTCAAAATCTTTATTTTTTGAGCTTGATTTGGCAAAGATTTTATGTTGATTGTCCTCCCCATTTATCTGAATTCAGGACCATCACTTAATAAAATTTGTTTAATAAATACTGTGCAGTGCTGCTTCTGTGGAAAATCAAAACACAACACACAAAAAAAAGCCAACCTGGGACCATGACACTGGTTCATGACATACACGAACTCTGCATTGAGAACCACCTCTTGTAATCGAATGTGTTATGGCTTAATAATCAAACCTGTTCTAATAGCAAACTTTTAACCAGTGAGCTGGAAAAACATCATGCAGTGGTTTCCATGTTTTCTCAGCCTCCAGTTCTCCAGTTTGGGGATCTGTGTTCCGGTCTGGAATCTTTTAAACTGCTTTTCAGCTGAGACAAGACAGCAGTTACCTCAGTGTGCTTCCGGTACATGTCAGAAACCCTGAAACTCAGACAGAACATCCTGCCACACGCCTTGTTTCCCTGCTCTGGGATACTAGTTCATACAAACAGATCCTCTCTGATGATGCAACTCTGAGTCCTCATGACATTTTTTTTTTTGCTATTTGTCTTTTGCCCAAACTCCTCAAATCTTGTTGCTGTCAGCTTCAATGTCCTCTTTGGCGGGACGAGGGACCAGTTCCTCTTCTCATTATGCTTGACCTCCTCCATGTTTGTCTGCGCCTGCCCTCGCATCCTGCCCTCTTCTGTCTGTCACACGGCATAATCATATTCACACAGTGGAAATCACATTACATATTAGCTGCCACTGTAGAAGGGTTCAGGGCAGCTGCTGGACAAGCCTAATGAATGGCTAACCATCAAAATGACAGTGATAATGGCATGAAAGGAGTTGCTACCCAAAATATCCCCAGCTCTCCTCCACCCATCCTCCTCCTTCTACTGCTCCTCTGGGTGGTAGGTAACACACTCATTTGTCACACCGTTACCTTCATCCCACATCCACCATCTCAGGAAAACCACTCCGTCACTACAGGGTTGTTTTGGGGCTATATGATTATAATTATAATGCAGCTGTTTAATTTATGGTAAAAGATTTTTTGTTTTCTTTGCTGTCTGTTCCCATTTCATCCAAGGAGGGTTTTCTTGCATAAACAAATGCCAAATATTTGATGGTTCCAGCTTCTTAAATGTGAAAATTTTCTGTTTGAATAATTTATTTTTGGCATTTGGGCTGTTTCTTTGGCTAAACAAGTTGTTTATTCATTTTTAAAAACCAAATAATTACTTCTTTTTTTTTTTTACAATTCTGTATTAAAGAATTAAATCTTTAGAAAAGGCACTTTGCTTTTTTGGTATTTTAATTCTAAAAACAGTATTTTTAAAGCTTTCTATGCATTTATACCATCATTTCAAAACAATAAGATAGCTAGTACAATAATACATACCTTATATCTTCTAAGTTGGGCACACAACATAACTGCTGTCATTGCTTTTCTGGGCATCTTAGTTCCAATGAAGGGAAATCTTAGTGCTAAGATATTTGGGGCATTTCTATGCTTCCAACTTTCTGGAAGCAGTGTGGGGAAGGCCCTTTTCTGTTCCTGCATGACTGTGCACAAAGCAAGGTTCTTAGAGATGTGGTTGGGTGACTTTGGTATGGAAGATCTTGACCTGCCAACACAGAGGCCTGACCTCAACCTTAACAAACACTTTTGGGATGAACTGGAATGGATGCTGCAAGTGTCCAACATGTGTGTGTGATCTCACAGATGCTCTTCTGGATGACTGGGCAAAAATTTCCACAGACACGCTCCCGTTCCCAGACGAGTGGGAGCTGTTATAGCTGTAAAGACGGGATCAATTAAGAATGGGCTTTCACAAACGCTCCTGTATTAAATTAATTACAATACAATAATGTTGTATTAAATGGTTATTATGTACAGTATCATCAAAACTTTTGTTGCTATCATGCTGTTTTGAAACCAGATACGGCAAGTGATGGGTGGTTCTGACTGAGAAACTGACTCTGGCACACTTACATGGCAGACATATGTAAGTCATGAGGTAGCCAGTAGTCATCTCCTTCTAAAAGCATACTCTGATTTGATTTATTCTAAATGGGACCACTTGAAAGAGATCAAATAAACAGAAGAATTTTCTCACAGACTTCTAGGCTTGATATTTTTTTTTCTTCAATTGGAATTGCCCCTGCTGGCTACTAGAGAGAATGCAGGCCTAAGGCACTTCCACGTGAGCTATGTCCATCTTTTAAAGCCAAGTCGTTGACTGTATGTCAGTGATCAGCATCTTGCATTTTGTTATAAAGCAATTCATTGCAATAAAGTGACCTACATTCGCGTGTAATAAAACCTACTACGATAATAATACTGGTTATTAATGCTAAATCGGGGTGTTGAGGCATCACTGGGAAAATGTAGTCGGTACTATTTTCAGAAGCAGTGAGACACACAGGTAGGAAGATAACAAAAAATATACTGAAGTTATTCACTGCTCACAAGTGATCACTGATGTCAGGATGACATCTGTAAATTTTATTCTTTTGAATCCATGAAAAGAAAAAGAATCCTACACGTTGGCCATGAGTCATGATGCATTCATGTGGTAATAAGACCTTGTCCAGATGAAGTTTCTATTAATGAATTATGTGAATTCATACAAACAGTACTGATGTCAGCGGCCAGTAAAGCGACACAAAATGAAGGACTCAAGCACAGACATGACAGAGACAGCGTTACTAATTTCAAAGACTTTATTATTTATAGAGGACGGAGGACTAGACAAAACAGGCTTGATTTGGAGCACATGGAAGGTTGGATGAATTCTGTAAGATGCAGGTAGTTTCAACTTGACAGCAGATGGACTGATAACAGACTCAATCTCATAGGGTCCAATGAAACGAGGCAGCAACTTTCTGAACAAGGACTGGAATGGAACCAAACTTTTTGACCTTGAATATAACAGGGGGCCAGGGTCCTCCAATGATCTGCCAGATGGCAGTTCTGGTCCGCTGTGTGGAGGAAAGCGGCCGTGACTCAACGGCTTCTTTGCAGATGGTGTTGAACAGATGGGACAGCCAGATCTGACTCCAGTTCTGGAAACGGGAGTGGCTGGTATCCTAGAGAAGCCTCAAAGGGAGAGAGATCAGTAGCTGAAGAGGTGTGAGAGTTACGGGTATACTCTTTCCAGGACAACTGTTAACTCCAGGACAAAGGATTACTGGAAGCTACAAAGTGAAGGGCTGCCCTGATCTCCTGATTTAGCCTCTCTGTTGGGCTGTTAGTCTTAGGGTGGAAGCTGGAGCTAAAATAAACCCACAGGATGGTGCAAAAGGTCTTCCAGATCTGGAAGATAAACTGTGGCCCCCATCTGAAACTATTTCCACATGAATTCCATGGAGTTGGACAATGCGTTCAACTAATAGGTTAGCAGTTTCTGTGGCTGTGGGTCACTTAGCAAGGGCAGTGAAGTGGGCTGATTTGGAGAACCTATTGATTAGTTCCACTAGAGTGATTTAAACCAGTTACAACCTCCAAAGCGATATGGAACCAGGGCCTATGTGGGATGGATAATAGTTGAAGACCAGATAGGGATTGAGTGCTGCTATTTTTATTTCCAGCCATCTCCAACCAGTGTCTCCACTCCTCCAGCACCAGCTTGACCACAAGGAGTTCACAGTCCCCAACATCTTAATTCCACTCAGTCGGATTCAGCCACTCAGCCACTTCCACAATGAACTGCCATTTGGGATTGAGTTGGACCAGAATGGGTGCAGAGGTGAATAGCTCCTTAAGACAGGTGAAGGTTGCTTTTGTTTGGAAAACCAAACAAGGCTTTTTTGTGGAGGTTAGCTGTAATAAGGGATGCTACCTGACTGTAGTTCCAGATGAACCATCTGTAGAAGCTTGCAAATCCAAGGAACCACTAAAGCTGTTTCCTAGTAGTTAGAGTTTGCCATTTTACCACTTCCTTGATTTTCTGCGGATCAGTCTTCACCTCCCATCCTTTGAAAACATAGCCCAGAAAGGTAACTGTGGATGAATAGAATTTGCACTTTTCTGCCTTCACATATAGCTGGTTCTCAAGCAAGATCTGCTGTGATGCTGTGGACATGGACCTGGTGTTCCTCCAGTGACTTAGAAAAAGATCAAAATGTCATCAAGGTAAACACAAATTTTTTAAAAAAAGTCCATGAGATCATCATTTACCAAGGCCTGTAACACTGCTGGAGTTTTAGTTAAACCAAAGGGCATCACCAAGCATTCAAAGTGGCTGCGACGAGTGTTGAACGTATTCTTCCATTCACCTCCCTCCCGGATGTGAACCACGTGATAAGCATTACAAAGGTCAAGCTTAGTGAAGATGGTAGCTCCCTGTAGGTGTTCAAAAGCTGAACTGATCAGAGGTAGAGGATACTTATTTTTCACCATGATATGATTGAGCCCCCGGTAGTCAATGAATGGTCTTAATGACTTATCTTTCTTGGCCACAAAAAAGAAACTTGGATCCACCGGAGAAGAGGATGATTAAATAATTCCTGCTGCCAAAGACTATGGAAGTATTTATTCATGGTTTCTCTTACTGGATGTGAAAGATTGTATAGGCAGCTCCAGGATAGAGGTGCTCCTGAAAGCAGTTCAATAGCACAGTTGTATAGAATAGTGAAGGTGGTAGTGACAAGGCCCTCGCTTTACTCAATGCCATTTGAAGATCATGACATTCTCTAGATACTGAGATTAGGTCAGGAGTGAAGTCAGCTGGGGAGATGGAATGGGATCAGAATGAGGCACATCGCATTTCTCCAGCCAACCGGTCTCTGCAGCCACAGCTTTAATGACCTCTAAGCACAGGAGAAGTTCCTGTGGAAGAGGCAGAAGGTAATTTCTCGTGTATAGCCTGAATCCTCCTTAACATCTCTTCCTATTGCTGCTTGGCACCTTGTTGTTGATCACTCAGAAATGTCAAAGCCTGCTCATGCTTGTCTAGAGCTGCTCTAACCAGGTCTGCTGAGTCCATTTGATGGTACTGTCAGCGGCCAGTAAAAACTAAACCAAAATGGAGGACTCAAGCACAGACATGACTTGATTAACCATGCAGTGGAGTCAGTAATGTGCCTATAAGTGAAATATGCAAAAGGGCTGATTTAGGCCTTAGTCACACAGGCCTAGAAACCTGTTGGCAACTGTCTGTCAAGCTCCAGTTGTTAGGGAAGAATGTGTATTCCCCAACTGGCTGGCAAGTGGTTGCTGGGGGTTGCTGGCTGTTGCTAGTTGAAACTGATTGTGAAGAGGATGTTGCACCAAAAAGATCCTTGCAATTGCTAGCAGATTGCCCAAGTTGCCCGTAACTGACATGGATGACAGCAATGGCTTTGCAAACACTCACCAAGTACTTAAATGGTACTGAAACGTAAAGAAGGCAATGCAGTTAAGAGATGCACCTTTTGAAATGTGTTTGTTTGAGGGTGAACATTCTCCATTTCAAGTTTGCAGGCACTTTTTTAAGTTTCACTACCACTTGGTGCTTGCAAATAGGTCGACATCTTCCATGCAAACCAGGGTCCAACCTGGCAATCTGCAAGCAACCAAAGCAATCACAAGGAGTTTTTTGGTGCACCACCTTCTTTTAATTAGTAAATCCATCCATCCATTCACTTCCACTTATCCTGTTTAGGGTCGCGGGGGGGGGGGCATGAGAGGCAGGGTACACCCTGTACAGGTCGCCAGCCTGTCACAGGGCCAACACAGAGAGGCAGACAACATCCACACTCACATTCACAGCTATGGGCAACTTAGAGTTTCCAATTAACCTAACCCCAGTAAGTGCATGCCTTTGGAGTGTGGGAGGAAACCCACGCAAGCACAGGGAGAACATGCAAACTCCACACAGAGAGAGAGAGAGGGAGAGGCCTGGGCCAACGTGGAATCAAACCCAGCTGCCAATTAGTAAATCATTATTTAAAAATGTATTTTGTCAAATGGCCCAGAAAACGTTCTTGATTGATTTGCTCTTTTTGTTTTGTTGTTTTTTCCAAAAATATATATTTTTTAAATGAATAAAATAGAAAAATTTTGCCTGTTATGTTTTTGTGTCAGGCTTTACAGGGTTAAGGGCTTTTAGATGCTGACTGCCACTGCTGTGTGGTGCCCTCTGTCAATGTCACATGCTCTGGTGACCCAACCATCCACCCCAGGATCTTCCCAAGAGAGCCCTTGAGAGAACATACCATCACATTCTTTGGCCTTCACTGAAAAGACAGCAAAAGGTCACTTATTAGCAAAATTTGTTATGTGTCTGAACACATAGCCAATGACTGTATCGGGCTTACGTTCATGGCCTCATCATAAATTTCTAATTTTCATGTCAACTGATTAATCAGTTTGTACTGATGCCTCAAGCTAAAGTTACAGCCTTTAAACACACATATTAGTGGAAATCAAAGTGTTACTACAGTACAGATCAATTAAGTCAAAAGGTCTATGGCGAGTGCTGAGCTGATGAGCAGAGGGAGGTTAGGAGTCTGATGGGGTCAATGTGATAACTAAAGCAAAGCTCACATCACCCAGACGATCCAAAGCCAAGTGAATATTCATTAAATCCTGCACAATAAGGGAGAATTTAATCTGCCAATTTAATTATGAAGCCGGCGCAAAGGAAGGCTTTGGTCTAGATTCTGTTTCCCCGGGAGATTTGCCCTCTATCCCCGACTCCCACAATGAGAAGGAGACAGAGGAAGAAAGAGCAGCCATTTGACCAGCAATGAAGGGAGACCTGGCCCTTAATGCTGCTGCACATACTAGAGGAGGAATAATGAGTGAAGGATGAGAAGAGAAAGAATGCAACCACACAGCAGTGTGGCCATTACTTCTGTGCATGGCCTATTATGCTGACAAACAAGCAATATCTCCATAGCACAAATTAGGACACCAGAGAAACACGGAGTTACTGAGGATGGGAAATGATATTCCTGAGCAGGATTCGGCGTCAGTAATAGCTTTAAAATAGACTCTTTGCAGTATGGTTTTCCAGCTCCACGTGGCTTCTTGCTTTATAATGTGGAGTGAATGATTCTACAATAAGAAGTGAGGCTGACTGAGGCAGGCCAAGAGGGACTGAATACAAAGTTGTCTCTGATTTCACAAAATTTAAGCCAAAAAAAAAAAAAGCAGACAAATTTCACCCAGTGCAGACTGTCTTGTTAAGTTTTCTGCAGATAAAACCAATGGAAGCAGCAATGTATGGCAAATAATATTTTTTGTTCACAAGACCCAGCTGATTATTATGTGAAGAAACCAATATAACAGTTCAGAGAGCAGCACGAGAGCTCATGCAAGAATAGGTGAATGAGGAGGGGAGGAGAGGACAAGAAGACCAAGAACAATAATTTGCTCTTGAAATGACAATGAGGGATGCAGGACAAAGAGATCAACCCAATCTCAGTAGACTGTTATGACCCAGGTCATAATTTGTATTGTGTGAATATTGTGTTTTTTATTCCTCCCTACATGGGCGGGGGGGGGGGGTGCTGCACCCCGTACTGTAAGAGGTAACAGCTGACACCTGTGTTCAAGTCCTATTGACCAATTGTGTTTGAGCAGGTTTTTGTTACTTGCAAAACAACAAGGAGCCAAATAATATCCACTGATACAGTTTATGGCGATCTTCTAATGACAGTTTAGCTTTTTGTTAGATTGTTTCCATGCAACTGCATCACTAAAGAATGACAGGCACACACAACAGGAAGTCCCTGCTTTCTGCATATTGATCATCCCCTCAGAATCTAAAACCAGTGAATCCGGAGAGTTCTTCAGTCACATGGATGTTGTCAAGCTGATCCAGATAACGCTACTGCAGATGCACACATGCAAGACTAAAGACAGCAGTGTTGCCACTGTGTCCAGTGCCTGATGCAATTAGAAGCACTGTAAGACATGAGTAGCTCTCAGTTAATTTAATTATGCTAAATTAATTCAAATTAGCCAAGCATTTTCTACTGAAATTAAATCCATAGTTTAACTTTCTGGGGTTGTGGCCATTGTTTTCATTTGGCCTTCATCTTAAATCTCATTTACAAAGAAAAAAAAAATACAGTACTGTAATAGACAAGCAACGATGGTGCTTATCAGTTTCTTTCTTTCTCTTTTTCAGCACATAAAACCTGTAGTTGTGGTGCCTGAGGCCTCGGCTAACAAACAAATGATTTGAGTGCTTTCCCAGATTGAAGAAAATCCACCCTGTTAGACAATAAACAGCTTTATCTGACAGTGGGCAAGTCAATACAAAGCCATGTGTGCAGCCAGTCATTGTTCAAAATGACAGTAGTTTCTTTTAATTTGTATCAGATATCCCAGCGTTTCAGAGGATGTGGAACACTGAATGTTGGAAAAAACCTGCCATCCATTCTTTTCCACTAATCCGGAGCTGGGTCATGGTAGTAGCAGGCTAAGCACTGTATTCCAGGCATCCTTCTCCTGAACAGTGCTTTCTAAGTCCTCCTGGGGGGGGGGATCTCAAGATGATCCCAGACCAGATGAGATAGATAATCCCTCCAGCGAGTTCTGGTTCTACCAGATGGTCTCCTTCCAACTGGGCACGCTTGGAAAACCTCAAAAGGAAGGCAACCAGGAACCATCATGATTAGAACCATGTCAGCTGCCTACTTTCAATGCTAATGCCAAACTCAGACATAGTAAGAATATCTGAAGGACTGGTGCAGCCATAACAACAAAGTTGAATTATAATCTCAAGAAAAGCTCTTTTACTGCCACACAGCCACCTACACAGAGTTGTTGATTGGTAAAAATCTTCTTTTCCCCTCTCGCTCTCTCTCTCTGTTTATCTGAAAAGTGTCTGTCATATTGAGCCTCCAGTGCACATCCAGGGTTCCTGTGCTTTGAGACTGCTCTGTGATTACACTGGACAGGCAATACTCGGCGTGTGCAGCACCGCTGATTGTGAGAGGAGACCGGAGGAGATTTGCAGCAGAAGTGATTTACTTCAGTTGTATGTCTCTGGATTTATCTGGCCTTTCACTGCCTTACTATGATCTGTATGTGTGCCCTGGGGCCGTATACAGCAAAACACATGGTATTATAGTGCATCTCACTTATATTTAACCAAGAAGTCCCCAAAGATTAAAAAAAAATCATAATTTTAAGTTAGACATTGCCAATCTATACATACCATCATCACACTCACAAGATCACCAGGGAATGACCCTATGAGGAGAAAATGGTAGTTAGCTGGCCATAGCTTAATGAAGTATAATTGTTGATCACATTGAAACAACTTATGTGAATGCAACATATTCTAAAAGAGAATCTAATTTTGAGCAAAGGTAGATAAAATTTGTCAAGGATCTGGTCTGCTTGAATAACAATTGACTCATTAGTCAAAGCCTCAGGTGCCCCAGGAACACACTATTTATATTCCAGCCATATCATCCTTTAGCACAGAGCACGGTCAGGTGAGATGGAGGCTGAGGTGGATGGAAAGGTCGAAATATATTATATCTGGCATAGAAGTCTGTTGAAAACTGGAAACAGACAGCTGTCCACATAGTTTCCTTAAAGCTTGGGTTGGGTTATGAAGCAACATTTTAAAGGGCAGGTCTGTTTTGAAGTCTCATTGTTCTCATTGGATGCAGTAGGGGGTTGCGGTTTATGCCTCATCCACATATAAAGTGATTTGCTCATTGCTCGTTGTAGCTGACAGTTGGGTATACGCAGACAATCAAAGGTCCAGCTGCCAGCTCCGATGTATTGCCCAGCCCATCACACTGAATGTCAGTCAGCAGGGTTCTTCACACCCATTGGTCGTCACGTCAGTTGCTCATTTCATATCACCAGCGGTTATTTCTCCCTCATCGTCATTAGAAGTCGCTCAATGTCACTGATATTCCACCGCCTCTGGCTGCCATGTTGTTTCCTGTGTGGACGCCGCTTTACGCCACAAGGTTGTGGGAGTTTTGACCAGAGACCTCCATGATTCTCCCACCATTCCCTAATGTGCAGAAGGTACTTCACTTGGGTCAGGAAGGCACCAAGGGGAGAACACTGGCCCTTTTCCCACCGCAAACTCACTTGGTGCTCAGCCAAAAGAATGAGTTCAACCCCACAAGCTAGCTGCTCTGGAACCAAGAGCGCGTGACAAAAGTGGCAGAAGGACGTGACTCTGTCGTCTCGATGTAAGGTTTTCTACCGCTATTTCACTGCATGCTGTGTATTACATGAGAAAAGGGATGTGATTTTCACTGCTGTGAATTAGGTTGGGCCCTAAGGCTGAACTTGTATCAGTTCATATCACAGCTAAAAGGACGCAAAGTGCGTACTTATCGTCTTGCTTGTAATCGCCGTCTGCATTTACCTTTGTGCCGCACACAGATGCTGCAGTAGTTTTGTTTGGACCGTAAAATATGTTCACACCAAAACAGCGGGTACTCCCAGGTTTGCGCCCTTCGGCTTCCATGTCCAGATGAGGACCCTCCCACACTCATATGTAAAGGATCAGTTCGCAAAGTGCGGTGGAAACGCAGGCTTGTTCTTAAGCGTTTCCAGCACTGGCACGCGCAATGTATTCACCCCTTTGGTGAATACATTAGTGGCAGTCTCTTCAATGGCTCTCTTTATTTCTGGACCCGCCCACTTTTCATTGCCAGCCATAATTTCGCCCGTTGTCATTTTAAGTTACTGATTGGTTTGCCTTTCTACATTGCTGCTAGTGTGTGGATGCTCCTTAACTACTGAGAACTCCTCATACCACCCCAACCTCAAGAAATGAAAAGAATTCAGTTTCTGTCAGAATACAAACCAAGAGAGGCAAACAGCATCATCAGAAAATAACCACTTGTGCATGTGTTTTAGTTGTTGTCTTCTCTTAAATGATAGTTGCTGAGATGGTTTCACCACTGAAATAGGAATAAAATAAGTCAAAACAGGAAGCATATAAACAAGATAATCATGGAAATTTTTGCACATATTTTCTGTAGATGGTGTCATGGTTTCCAACTCTTGCAGGAATCTCCATCTGTGTCATTTGAGAATCGCTGAGCTCCTGCTTGTTAGTGACCAACCTGCTCCCACACTCTAGCCTGGCTACACTGAGCACTCCTGGTTGCAAAGGGTAGGAGGTGCACGACAAATTGGAATGACACCAAAACACACTGAACAAATTCCGTTGTGATGTCACTTAGGCGGTGTATCATATTTTTGGATTTATTAAACAGAACTGAGTGATATACCACAAAGGTTAATTGTGTATTTTGCTTCTAGTCAAATATCAGCAAACCCCACAAATATTCTGTGGATCCATCAGTATTTTCTGACTGTGTGAGTATTTAACTAATAAAAATATTAGTTAAAGTGATAATTAGCTGAACCCACAGAAACCACAGTGAACATTTCAAAAGCAAAACCAGATATTTTTAAACAGCATCAGTCATCATGGATGAGAAATTGCTTCGGTTTTGAAGACAGGTGAGAATGAATCTTTGAATTTGGGTCCATTTCATTCAAAAGATGAGGACTGCCACAGTAAATCATTGAATCTGTCATCTGTCTGAGAGCCTTGAAGCTTTGAGAGATGCAGAGTGCGTCTATTTCAGCTCATTTTAAGTCGTTACTGAACCTAAGCAGGCCAGCCAAGGAGCTAACGAGAAAAAAAGGAGTTCAGATCCCAAGGCGCTAATGCTTCAAACTCAGAGCAAATGAGCATGAAACTGCATCAGTGCTATTGTGCATCTGAACTCTCTTCTTGTTATATTTGCAAGTGAAGGCGTTTTGTTATGGTGGAATATTTCGACAGCCTCCTGTCCAGTCTGCTGCTGTGACATCAAATTTAAAGATCTTATCCAGGGTTCCTCACACAGGAGTATAAATAGGGTGACCGCAAGCTATGTCGGCCTACTGCAGGAAAATTAATGTCCCTGCTCGGACAAACCCGGGTCCCCCAGGTCTCCCTCCGCAGTAGGAAAGAGCAGAAATAATTCCTAAAAGAAACTATGTAACTATCTATACTTGTTAGGATTTCATGCTGATAGAATCCAGATTAGACAAAGTAACAGGGTAGCACTGTCGCGTCTGTTGGCCATCTTAGGGGGAGATTACACAGGTGAATCTCTTCCCACTGTTGTTTTCCCTCAATTTCAACAGTAAGAGTCGGATTTTGAAAAAACAACTTGCCTTGGTAAGCTCGCGTGAGACAGCAGAGAGGAAGAAGAGTCAGTCCGGCGTGCTTTTCTGGTTTTCATTGTGCTTCTGCTGCTTTCTGTGATGCATCGCTTCAGGGACAGCAAGGGTATTGCTGCACCGAGAAGAAGAAAAACAACAACAAATAGGAGTATAGCAATATTAAGGGTCTATGACTCGATTTGGATTGTGAGGCAATGAGGCAGAACAATCATATTTACTCTGCAGGCTGTGAAGGAAGGAAGCAGAGGATTTTAATTAAATGCAGTGAAAACATTCTTTATTCCCTCTGGCCAGGAAAGAACAAATATTTTGAGAACTGAGAAAACAACCAACCTATGGAATTTCAGTATTCTGTACCCATCTTGCTCCCTCCATCCATAATGTTAAGAGAGCAAGAGAAAGAGAGAGAGTTTTTAAATGTATTGCAAGACCTGGGTTCAAGGTTCAGCCCTGCCTCTTAGAACTGACATTTGTATGTTATGAAACAGTTTCTCAGACTACTCTGTGGTGGCAACATTATTGCTAGCTGGCAACATTTTTTAATAAGTGAAGCATTACATTTACAAGTGAAGAAACAAAGAAAATTAAATGTTATTCTTTATTTTCTGATCTATTTGAGATATTGATTTCCTCCTAGATTGTGTCAACAGCAGGGAAGTGACTAAAGTGGAGAACTATCTGGGAACGGCTGCCATAGAATGTATATAAAAGCTGGGCTCAGTTTCCATATCTGAAAAGTGAAGCCAGTGTGGAAGTGCCTTAAACCTGCATTCTGTCTAATTGCCAGCAGGGGGCGATTCTCCCTCCATCCATTCTCTTCCATTTATCCTGTTCAACACAGAGAGACAGACAACCATTCACACTTACATTCACACCTATGGGCACTTTAGAATCACCAATCAACTGAACCCCACTAACTGCATGTCTTCGGACTGTGGGAGGAAAACCCACGCAGACACGGGGAGAACATGCAACCTCCACACAGAGAGGCCCGGGCCAAGGTGGACACCCAGAGCTGTGAGGCAACAGCGCCAACCACCACGCCACCGTGCTGCACCTGTGGTTACAGAAAGATTTCCAGTTGTATTGAAATCTATGAAAACAATGACCATCAACTCACTTGCTCAATGACCTTTGTAAACATTTTTCTGATGGGTTCATAGACTCAATCGCTAATTTCAAGGCTGAATACGACATGATGTTGATTTCCTGAGTTTCGATGCTCATCCAGAAGGACAACAAAGCAGGGCGTGCAACACGTGCAATTTCTCTTGTTTTTTTCAGTCAGATCTACCCCACGCTCGTGAAGTTTGGTTATAATGGTGACAACAACAACAACAACTCAGCTCGCCAACACTACTATGTAAACCTGCGGGTAACAGCATCCATCTTTTGTATACAGTCTGTACATAAGTTTCACACATGCTTTGCTGCACCTCACATGGACCATCCAGAAATCCAAACCACCATATGTCGCCGTGCAGCAGTAAAAGCTTTTGTAGCATGTAGTAAAATTTAAACCAAGGACACAGCCATGGATTTATGGACAGGCTGAGATTATATCACCGCACTGTTCAACGATAATAAGCCTCAACCAATTCATCACCACAGCCAGGAACCCTTACCTCAGCTAAAGTCTGCTCCATTCATTCCTTCACAACAGAAACACAGCCATGTTTTTTGTTTTTTTTTCTGTCCTGATTCTTTGTCGTGATAAATGAAAACTTCCCCGGCTCAGAAACAATTGGCTTCCCTGTACATTTGTGTGTCTGCTCAGAAGCATTTGAATGGGTTCATTCGTTTTTACTGTAAGCTGCTGTTCTGTATTCAGCAGACACGATTGGCAAGCTGTGCCGTTTGTATCCACTTAACAAATGTGATCTAAATGCTGTTACTGGGGATTTGTCCTCTTGTCCGTGCATTTCTGTCTATATTGAGCTCAGTGGCAGAAGTTCAGCTTCTTACACGCAGAAGCAGTTAAAGGTGACGGCTGGAAGAAGGAAAACAACCAGCTGCAATATTTTCTCAGTCTCTGCGCATTGTGGTGCAGAACAATATGTTGCACTGGCATATCACAGCTCATTGGGAGGACAAAGAGGCCACTTTCACTGAATATTTATCTGTAGAAAAAAAACAGTGAATTGAAGTATGACAGCCATTGGTTTGGAAAGGCTTGAATGATTTTTGTGCAAAAAATAGAAAACTCAACTGAAAGTAGCAAATACAAACCAGGTGAGACACTGAATAAAGCTGCAGGTGACCCAGCACACGTGTCAGCTATCATTATGTCCAGAAGAGACCAGCACCACAAACACAGTCCACAGGGCAACTGCACTGATTCAAATTAGGACAGGTGAGGTCGAGCGAACAGCTCTCACCAACACCTTGCCTGCGCTGGCACACCTGTCAATCAAGGCAGCCAGACACTTTCTTTAAGCCTAACAGAACCCAAATTATCCAAACACAATCCAGTTACAAAAAGACATTTATCCACCATGCAGTTGTTATGAGGGGAGAAACCATCCGCAGGGACCAAGAGGTTCTTGTTTGGCAGGCTTTCGGCATGTTTTGAATGATGTGGGAATGTTGGAGTCAGCCTCGAGTGGCCACTAGAGGAACTGCAGGCTTTGGCCCATGTTACAATTTCCTGGATGGTCGGTACCACACAGCGAGCCATATTCAAATATCAAACACAGTGGAGAGGTCCAGTTCAGCGAGTCAAACTAACAGAGAGAAGGCCGAGCCGACAGCAGCTTGGTACTGCTGCCTGTATAAGAGCCTCAAAGTAGCAACATTGCTCACTCCTTTATCCAAATGGATAAAAATTCACCCACTGTAGTTATTATGAAGGGGGGAAATATTCACAACAAACAGAACCATTTCATATCAAGGTCTCATCATGCTTTTTAATGATGTGTAGCTGAGAGATTGTGGGAGACAGTCTCAAGTGGCAACTGATGAAACTGCAGTTTTGGGGACTTCATTTTTCACCCCCCCCTTGAAGTTGCTGCTTGGTCCAAACGTGTGTTTTTGTAGCTGCAATTTGCAGATGTCCCATAACCATTTCACATGCAGGCAATCATTTTGAAAAGACCGTTTCAAGCCCTCGTTCACTGAATGTGTTTGTGACTGTTCAAACTGTGGCTATGCAAAATGGGCAGATTGTGGGTTGCAGGGTTCTCAAGAGCCACTCATCCCAACCAGGATGAGTGAGTGACTGAAGCTCTTTTTCCTCACAGGAAATCAATGAGAAAAAATACATAAAAGAAAAAAAGATGTCCGTTTGGTGTGTAGGAGCCACTTTGAGTTTTAGACCATCAGTGTGATGAAATTTAGCTGGAACTTTTTGGCTGGTTCACATTTCAAAGGCCTGTTTGGGAGTTGAAGACTTGGTTTAACTGACTGCTGAAATAAGTGAAACAAAGATTTCTCACATCATTATTTCAGAATTATTTTATTGAATTACAAAAACCCCAACCTACAGACAGTTTCTGCAGCAAATGAATAATAAATATTAATTCTCTTTCTTCGTTGCCAGCTACATATTCGCTGTATGTAAGACAAAGTAATAGATTGCAGGTGCTAACGTCATTATTTAGACATGCACAACAACACAAAAGTGCACCTGCACTAAAAATTCATCTACAAACAACAATGTTCACGTATCGTAGCGTAGCTTTAATCTTCCTGTTGATTAACACGTGAAGGACGAGTTAGGAGTTAAGTGTGAATGTTCTAAAATGTAAAAAAATGTAAACGCTTTCATGCTTCATACTTTCCTCTGAAAACGCTGTTACAGTAAATCCCTGTGGCAATCTCTTTTAGTCTCACAAAAGCACAGAACAGCACAGCTTTTATACGGAGCTGGTGTCAGATCAGATTTGCGAACACACTCTAAACAACTTACCATTAAGCACTGCTGTATTTGTGCAATTTATCAAAAATAAACCCATAAAAAAGCAGGCACGCAGCTCCAAAGGAAAAAAAAAAACATATAAAGGTGTGAATGTTCAGAATGGGCTCTTTACTGTCTTGTCGGTAGAAAAAGGACATCAGGATGAGGTCTTAATTATCTCTGGACTTTTTAAATCAACCTTTCATTTATGTCGCTGTTTAAGAAGATAAAGCAAATCCGTCTCTGTCTGCCCACCTTCCCCCAAGGGGGCTGTGTTTATCTCCTCACAGCATCTCCACACAGAAGCCACTGCAGAGTGTGATTATGCTTTTCTTCTCCGCACAGCTGGATTGAAATGTTGATGCTCTTTTTCACCCGGCTTTGCAGGCAAGGCGAATTTGAGCTGCTCACTCCACTGTCGATTAGCGTTTGTGAGAGGAAAGGGGAAATTCTTTCATTCCTCTTTCTGGAGAGCTTATTACCCAACGACGTGCTTTCATCTTCATTCATCAAAATAGAAAATTTCATAATCACAGCCCTCTTATTTTAAAAAAGGGGGAGATTTTTCTTCCACCTCAGGATAACAAGGACACAGTGTGATGAATCACAGGCTTTCCTTCTCCTTATTACATGTGTGAGGCGACATCAAGAAGTGAGGGAAGCTTGCCTCTGAAGCACGAATGCAGCAGGACTGCACACTGGCCTGCAGGGAAATCAAAGCTGCGGAGGTGGACGTGGAAGCTGAAGGCTAGTGGGTTTGAAAATGAAGAGATGTGCGACGTGGGACCACCCGGGATAATTGGAGCTCCTTTACAATTTGCTGAAGGAAAGATCCAACAGGACCGGCAACATGGGGCTCCCCATTCAATCTGCCCGGTCATAACTTTCAATTTTATCCCAAAAAAATCTTGTCTTTCATACAAATCACCTTCTGAAAATTCAGGCTGTTTCCAGCTTAACAGCGATCCCCTCATATTTTGGACCAGATGCAGAATTTACAATAACCTCTTATACATTCAGAAACCTTTTACAAACATAGTCACTCTCACTCTTTAACTCTTCTGGTGTCCCCCTCATCCACCTTTCATTAAGCCGATGAGTATAATTAGATTTCTACACTCTATAGTCTGTATCTTCAAGATAGATAGATACCAATTAAAGGTGGTGCCAAAATCAAGTCAATCTCCATAAACTTCCATTAAAATGTGTTTCCTCCTTCATATCAGCTCCACAGAGGGTGATTTCTTTTATAACTTATCCATATAGATGCTGGAGTTAGGCCACTTTGATTGATCCCAGCACAGGCAGCCGTGGCCGGTCGCTGTCTGCTGGGCCTCGCCTTCATTAACTTGAATCACTTAACTGGACCTCTCTGATGTGTTTGCTCCTTTTGGAGCATTTTGAAGGCAATTGCCTGTTAAATAATATGGCTTAATGTGTCATACAGGCAGTGCAAGAAGTTTGTGCTTCTGTTTTGATGGGGGAGATTCTAGGATTTTTATCTATTTTTTTTATTTTATTATGGCCCCAGGGCCTCTTGCATTGATGCTCTGTCTGTTCTGCGTTGTTGGAATTCCTGTTTGGAGCAGAGTGAGAATGGCAGGAATGCAGAGCGCATATTTAAACTTCTCCTTCCTGTGGACCTGCAGCTGCCACTTCCTCTGTCAATGAAGGTAAAATAAAAAGGGGGCTGCTTTCCTTCAGTTTCTGTCTTAGTTAAGGCTGAGGTGGCGGAGTGGGCTGTCCACTAATTGCAGGGTTGGTGGTTTGATGTCCAGGGTGTCCTTGGGCAAGACACCAAACCCTGATAAGTAACTGTAACACTGTTTGTAGAATCAAGCTAAGGTTAAGTAGATGTTACATGAGCGCAGACCATTCACAGTTTACAAAGAGTCAATGGGAGAAGGGTCAATCAGCGGTCACTCACCAGCAGTGCCTTATTGTTAAAGTGTAAGAATGTGATGCCCGTGCATGTGGCACAAAAGGAAAAGACCGTTTTTTGTTCCCAGTTTAGCGCGTGCACAGCATTTTGTTCCCCTCTGTCAGGAGAGCTGATGTGTTAAACCTTAAAGTGTTGTGTACACGTGTACAGACTGAGTACAAATACCTCTTAATGACCTTTAGGATGGAGCTTCTGCTGTTGCTGTACTCTATTCTCCTCGACCAAGCTTCATTAAATGCGTCTGCGTAAGACATCTGATTATCTCCCGAGCCTCATTCCGGCACACGATGACCCGGTCCCACAGGCTTTCCTTCACAATAACACTGTATTGACTTTCAAGTAACTTAAAGAAATTACAAGGTCCTCTGTTGACTACAACACATTTTTTAACCCCCGATAGGCTCATAAAAGCCTTTAAAAAACAATTCAGAACCTGTCCAATTTACAAAAGGCTCTATAAAGTGCTAAAACAAACTCTGTGTGTCTGTGTGTGTGTTGGCAGATGTCAAACTTTCCCAGTATAGCAGAATTTGGTGCTCACAGAGAAGTTGTGACACAAGTTGTGATGGCAATTTTATTGCATTTACTGGTTTTTTCATGCGGGCTAATATCTGAAAGTTTTTAGAGCCATGTTTGAGAGGTCTTAAAGATATTCGGGGCCCTTTGATGAATTAACGCCACCAGTTTTAACAATTAGCCTGAATGTAAACTGCTTTTTGTCTTTTCAGTTCAAACTGCTGAAGTTCAGTCCTGACGCTTGTTGTCCTCGTCGGCCAAATTGGCTTCATTTAAAACATGTTAGAGATCACCTGCACATAAAAAAAAAAACTCTGCTAATTAGCACGAAAACTGTAGTTTAAGATGCTTTATGTCTCTTTTATGTCTTTTTCACATGCACACTTGTGAAAAATTGATTAATTGATCATCAACAAGTGTGAGCACCTCTATGAAAGCAGACGTTTTGCTGGTCTGGAGCATTCATGTGTGCGTTAACATAAGGCCACAATCTTCTAAGGAGTGGATGTCACAGCAAATTCACTCCGAGGTCAGACCGTCTCAGACTCTGCAGGGATCCGCTTGCATGTTATAGGTCAAAGTTCATGACAGTACGATTAGAAAAAGACTGAAAAAAAAAACCCGGCTTGTTTGGAAGTGCTGACAGGAGAAGACTTCTGGAAAAAGGTATTTTGGATGGAGGAGACCAAAGTGGAGTTGTTCATGGAGAAAGCCAAGCACAGCACATCAGCACAAACACCTCATACTCTACCGACTGTCAGTCACGGCGATGGGGGGGTGAGGACCTGGGCACCTTGCAGTCACCGAGTTGACCAACTCCTCTGGCTCCAAAAAATGTTGCCACTTGGATCCTTTTGTTGTTCTGCATTAAATCGTAACCAGTCAAGATCAGTTCTCACAGAAATATAAAGGCCATACATTCTGCAGCATTATTTAGTGTTGGATCCTTTAAACTATAGTTTCAGCCTGATGATCAAAGCCATTCCATCACTCACCTTCTTCACACCTAACATCCTGTTATTCCCAAAGCAGTGCAGCACTAATGACAACTCTGTTTCCTTTAGTTTTGTCCAGAAATCCAAGATGCAGAAAACCAGGAGCTTTTTTTTAACCATGTAAATGTGAATGGAAGACAGCCGTCATTATTGTTTTATCAAATACATCCGTACTCTTCTTGCTATGACAAGTCATAATGTCTCCTGCAGAAAGGGGCTCATTCGGACATAATACGGTTTTGTTCTGCAGATGTTTTCCCTGTTTTCTCTTGACTGCTGCCAGCTGCTTCCTCAGAATGGACACAGTGACATCGTCTGTGCTCAGAACACCTGGATGGAGAGCAGTGAATGGATGTTTTGATTTGCAATTTGTTATTATTCTCCTCCTGTCTGATTTCAGTTCACAGACACACATGCACAATCCTCCAGATAATTGCTACAAGCCAGTAAGCGGTCGGGCACTGCCAGTGTCTTCATCCAACTGCAGCACAAGAATGTTGCTTTTTCTATAAGCAGTAACAGAAGCCACTTTTCCTTTCAAAGGTTCTCTTTTTATACCACAGGGGTCAACTTGTTTTTTACAGTTGAAAACAATACTGTACTTAATAGGCGTACAGTATCCCCCCCCCCCCCACACACACACCCTCATGGATACATGCCACAGATTAACTCCAGTCCAGTGTTTTGGGTTTTTTTGGTTTTGGTTTTTACATATCCAGATATCACTGCAATCCATTTCAATGCACACTTTGTGCATGTTTAATGCCACCTGACCCACACTCACAGGCACAGATTCTGTGCTTTAGCTTTGATGAGGGAAATTCTAGTCTTTTATTTGCAGGTTGCTGGTATTAGCTTATAACATAGCACTGCAACCATCCATTCTTTCCTTAACCTCTGTTCCAGTTTAGAGCTGTGGAGGTGCTAGAGCTTCTCAAGGCTCTCATAGGGAAAAAGGTAGGGTACAGCCTGCACATGTTGCCAGTCTGTTGCAGGACTAACATATAGAGATGGATATTCATTGTCACATTCACACCTATGGGGAATTTAGAATCACCAGTTAACCCAAGAAGCATATGTTTGGGCTGTGGGAGCAAGATGGAGTACCTGAAGGGAACCCACACAGCAAACACTACACGGAAAGGCCCCAGCCAATTCAAACCCAGGATCTTTTTGCTGATTACTGCAACACCAGGCTGCCCACCCCCCAGCCCAGCCCAGCCCAGCCCAGCCCAGCCCAGCCCAGCCCAGCCCAACCACAAGTCCAAATAAGCTTTTTTGCTTTTGTGTCACTTGCGGCTTCAAAAACCTAAAGCTGATGATTCAAAACTGGACATCTCAAATGAACCTTACAATGGTTACATCCATCTTTTATATACAGTTTGTTTGTCTTACACAAAAAAGAGCTGATACGAAATCCAACCTATGGCATTATTACGGTGGAAATTTAAACTGTTTTAGTAAACAAATGAGGTTTAAATAGCTGTTAAATGGGCCTGAATTCATTCACGTTACTAAATGGGATTAAAAAGGATTTTATAAGCCGCTATGAGGCCATTATAGATTTTCATTAACTGATACAGGAGCATCATTAAAAAAGGAAAAGTTATTAGGGTTTCCTGCAAAAAACGGAGATGTGCTGTAGGAATGAGTCACCGCGGTGTGATTCAGGCTTAAATGACATTTTACAGCACTTTTCACAGCAGTGGAGTCTGACTGATGCAGAAGAAAGTCAGTGACTCCCAGGTTTGAATAAACATCAGTGCATGTTGATCAGTTTATTACTGATGGTTCAATAAGTACAATAAATGGATCAGCAGAGAGATCATGACCTAAACATATGATTGTATGGTATTGTCTGCAGCACAGCCAGCAGGCAGTGCAAACCCCTAAAATAAAATACGGCGTTAATGAGGGATGTAAGTACGTGTGTTTCAGTAGCTAATGCCAATAACATAATGACAGCTTATAATCTGTTAAATTATTCTTGTCCTGACTGAAGTGGCCTCTTCTCCTCCATCTGCAGGCCACAAGTGGTCTCTGATGGTCATGTTAAAGAAGCTAAAGTGCGTCGTTAAATTAAAACCTCGCTTGTTGTTTTTGCATCATATAGGCTGGCTAGTAGTTATCTCATCATACTTGAAAACGTAAAGCAGCACCTCACCTTCCTGTCCTCTCTGCAGAGGTGTTAAGAAGTCCTTATATGTTTTAATGCTGAAATTCATCAGTATTCCCCACAGATTGGACCGGGTCTCAAACACGAAGCTGAGTGATTTTTGAGGAGCAAATGATGTGTTTTTCTTCCACAAACAAAGCATGAAAAAAGATGCCACATAATCCTCAATTTGAGTGATATTTTGCAGAGAATTTCCCTGATTCCCACTGAACACAAACCCTCATGGGATATTTATTTCAGAAGTTAAGAGTAATGCATGTCAAGCATCTTTTGCGGTTTCACTACAAGCCCCTTAATCCTCAGAGAGTCTTTATCTGAATGTCAAAATAACAAACTAGGAGAAAAATCAGTCCCGAGCTTATCCAGCTCACCTTGTAAAACAAAGATTTTCAATAGCGCCTCGTTCTATCCGCACCTTAAAAAAAAAAAGCTGCAAGAAGGTGTGATTTGTGCACCGACTGCTTGTGAATATTACAATGTCTGATTGTTTTCTCAGCTGGGAGAAGATCTTTATTCACATGCAGGACCAGGTGAGTGCCAGTGCTTCCCGAGCCTCCCAAGGTTTCTCCCTCAGACAGTCTGTTAATGCAGAGCAGCCATGCTGGGGCGGTGAGAGGCTAACCCAGGCAGAACTACATGGAATATTAATGCCCTCTGTCGCACCACCTCTCCAGTTCTTGCACAAAAGCTGCTCTACCACTTCTAAAAAAGCCATTTTCACTGTATTTGCAACATTATCAAAGGTCTGGCATGGATCTTTGATCATAATTTTGTAGCCTCTTTTATCAGAAGGTGGGTTGAGGTTTGGGATGTGTTCCCTCTGGCTTTAGGCCTGATTTGTAGCAGTGGTTAAAGGTACCTGAGCAGAGTGAATGAAGATGAAGATGTGAGATGACAGCTGATGGACAGTAATGTAGAAATAGCTGGTCTAATCAGCAGGGATGGATCTTCTGCCTATAATTACCGATCTGTCTGTGTGTCTGAAATGTGCCGGCCTGGACTGTGACCTCCAATCTGAGAGGCTCTGTAACCTGGTGCCTCTTTTTTCTTCACAAGTCCCCTCAGATTACCTCACACTTTGATTCCTGCCAGACCAGAACGGGGCTGCTCTCTGAATCAGCAGCCAGGCATTAAATGTGAGGAGAGGTGAGCAGGCAGCATAATTGACTCTGGATTGAAGTGGAGGATTCAGGTGGGGAGGTGTATCTGATTGGTGGTGTCCCGTTCTGTTCGGATCTGTCTCTCCTCATTCCACACCAAATAAACTATGACAAACATGAGTAACACAGCTGCCTGTTTGTTTGATGTTATATTTTAATGACTTCCCCTTTTACACAAACGCCATGCACGATGCAAATCCGGGGATGGTAGTGAGGCTTCTACTTTCTTTTATCAGCCTTAATTTTAAAAAAATAATAATAACAGTAATATCTCAAGGGGCTCACAAATATCTGCAATCACCTGCGCAAATGTAGGTTTTCCACGGTAAAAGATAATTGCATACATCCTGCAGAGGCTACAGGCTTGATTCAACCAATTATCAAGAAATACGTTTTCTAAGTCAACTCTACTGGTTTGCTGCCATGCAGAGTCCGGGTTTTGAAATATCTAGCTTTCTGGATAGCTAATGTGACAAAGGTTAACTGAGTTTAACATGCTGAAGAGAAAAATATTACATTCTGTACAAAGGTTTTCATAGCAACAATTTTCTAATGTAGCAATCAGAATCAGTTCTTCTCACAGACTGTATATAAAAGATGGATGTAGCCACTGCAACATCACCCATTTGGTTTGTAAAGTCTTTTTTGAAGAAAAGTTTTTCTTTATTTGATTTTTATTGTTGTTTGTTTTTTTGACAATATTTGGATGATAGAGTGCCCATTTTTTAGTTAATGCTAGCAAGCTTGGTTAGCGAGGTTCATCCATAGCTGTATGTGTAATATCAATATACTACTATAGGTTCCTCGTTTGACATCATTCACACATTGCTTGGGATTCCTCTGCCATATTGGACATGATACAACCACTCGAAAAATGTATATTCCTTGACTGGTTCGCAAGTGGTTTTGGGAGATTTCCTCTCTGTTGCTAGGTGAAATCAGTTGTGCTGAATCAAGAGGGTGCTGCACCAAAAACCTCTTTATGATTGTTTTGGTTGCTTGCAGATTGCCATGGTCACCTGTAGTTTGCATGAAAGATGCCAACTTGTCTGCAAACATTTGCTACCTATTAGCTGAGTAGTAGTAAAACTTGAAAGAGTGTGACACAAACCAAAAATGGCGATCATTCACCTTCAAAATAAAAGTTGTTGCTCAAACAGTCTCCATTTTGTTTTGTGTTGCATTTATAACAGTTTCATAATGGCTCGGAGTAGCTGGCAAGTGTTTACAGACAAGTTGGTATGTTCAGCGCAAACTACCAGTGAACGGTTTTGGTTAACTACCAAAGCAACTGCAAGGAAGGTTTTTTTCCCTGACCAGCTGATCCGGGAAGATATGTGTTTCCCTAGCAAAGAGTGGTTGCCAGAGGGTCACTGACTAGTGTTCAGGTCTTATTCACTTGACCCTACACTGTGACACTGATAGTCACGCATCCAAAATGGCAAGTTAACATCGCATTAACATGTCTGCAAAACCGCAATGCTAACAGCTTAATGCTAATAGAAAAATAAAATGCAAGAATTTCACTCACCAGAAATAAAGCACACATTTCTTGGATGGTCTGTTGGTACAGTTAACTGCACAGGATGGCCTATTATTTGTCAGATTATACCATTAAAAAGAAAAGTTTCAAAATGCACCAAAAGCACAAACACAGTCAAGAGGTCTAGTTTAGTTACTCTAATTAGCAGAGATGAGGTCTCACACATCGGCACCCACCTGTCACTCAAAGTGGCCAAAGATATGTAACTTTAAGCCTTAATGCCACTTTAAAAGCTGATATCATTAAAAAATATATATATACATAAATCAGACAAAAAAAATGGGGCATATTTAATTTTAACTCTATATTCAGACAGGTAAACAAATGTTTAAAATTATTTGTGTAGCCCCCTGTTTTCTGTTTTTGTTTCCCTGGATCGGGACAAGGTAATCTGAGGTAATCATGAAACAATAGCACAGAGCCACAAGAGACACATTAACGGTAAAATATGCTACACTAAAATAAACCAGAATTATCCATTAAGAAAAATAAATGTATGCAGAAACATATGACAAGAAAACGTGAGAAAATAAGAACTTCAAGGGTAAACTTCAGGGCTGCTAAACCATAGTAAGAAAAAAGTGTCCCAAGTGTTGATGCATGGGAGACTCAGAATGAGCTTTGTGTGGAGGATCATTGGCAAAAGGGAGTGCCTAATGAATCAGAGATGCACTTCCTCACTATCTGTGAGTCTTGGTCTCACATGGCAACCACTGTGGAAGAACCTTTGATGCCAGCAGGCTTCATTAGTAGCCCAAAAAGATGCCTTGATGATCAGGGTGTTTATCATTGATAATAGCAAAGTTAATCTTTGAAATCTAGGGGAGAGGTGGTGATGTTACTAAAAGGCAGCCTGATGATCAGAAAAGTTTTAAACAAACTCTTATTTTAGAGAAGAAACTGAAAGAAAAAGAAGGTAATCACTGAAATGATGATCAAACCAGGGGGACATCTAGAAAGAAGATATGGGATAGCATTATACCCAGGACCAGTGGTGAAATGAAATTTAGTAGAAATACTGAAGTACTTTACTGAACTACGGTTTTAATGTACTTACATTTACTTTAGGTATTTCTATGTAATGTTGATTTCTACCACTATATTTTTGATGTAAATATTGTAATTTAGCTTTACGTAAGCTTTATTTTTTTATTTTATTTTTGGCAGTTTCTAAAATACATAAGTAACTTTCAAGAAGCAAAGCTTACATTTTACTCAGTGGTGTTCCATCAGGGCAAGCAATGCTTGCCTTGCTTGCCCAGTCGAATCTAAAAATAGACATCAATTAACACCAAAGTGAAGGAAATCTCTCTCCTTTCATCTCAAGAGGCATTCTTTCCCCTCAGCTTCTCTCATTGTCTGTTTGCATTCATCCTTTAAACAGGTATGAAAACTGAATTATCCTTCAATGAAAACTACTAAAGTCAGTCACAGAGGGGAAGAGAAGACCAGCGAAGTCTTGGGCAGTTTTCTTAACTGCAGCCCAATAAATCCATTTGAATCATGTCTTCAATATTCATTTGCCGTGGTCTACTGCTGGTCAAGCAATGATTAGGTCCATCAATCCATCATTTTGACTCTGCAATGCTTATGTCAAAACCCAGTTATGTCCCTTTCTGCTTGTCATGCATTCCTCCTCTGATAGGAGTGGCCTCAGTGGTGGCAGAGGCCCCTAAATGGACTCAGGAGGCTCAGGAGCAATGCATCTTCATCTCACTGCTTCACACTCCAGAAAATAGGCTAATCGCAGACCCACCGCTCACCAACCCAACCCACTAATCTCTGAAAACTCACACTTACTTCAGGGTTCTGGAAACTGTCTTATCTAAAGAAAGAGGAGCTGGAGAAGCTCTAAGGAAGCTTGTCTGTTCTAACTGTGGCCCTGAATTTAGAGTAGAACCACAGCTGATTGGAATCATTGGCAAATTTAACCTAGACACAAAGGTAAACCTGTCATACAAGAAAAAAGGGTGCTTGGAAAAGAAGGCAGTGGTAAATGTCTTCTCGGAGGGCAAGTTTGCTGTAATTGAAAGGTCAGTCCTCTGAAACCAAAGTTCACTCATACCTGCAGACTGTATGCCACTTCTGTCATACATCAAATCAAAAGGCAACTTTTAAACAAGCCAAACTACAATTTAAGATGCTTCCCATACAGAACCAGCACCTTTAATGTGGTTTCTAACAATACCCCTGACCCTTCTGCTGTCTCAGTACGTTTCCTCATTGCTCCTGTGAGCGCAGGAAATTCCTGCAGTCACCGCTCCCTCAAGTGGCAAAAGATAATAGCCCATCTCTTCATGAGGCTTATTAACCATGCTGGCTGAGTTTTCCTTTAGGCCTCAGTAACAGGTACATATGAGCTCTGATGGCTCACTGAAGCCCCCATGTGGACCTGTGTGGAACTTTCACCATCCCATTTATAGCAGACCCTGATATGATTTGATGTTGTTATAGATTAGGCAGGAAAGACGGAAGGAAGGAAGAAGCAAACAAACCCAGACTAGTGGTCTATTAGTGTACTGTCCAGTGAGCCCCAACATCTCCGATCAGAATTTTGAAGTGTTCTTGAGCAAGATACTGAATCCCAAATAGCCTGAGATGCATCTTTTGGCATTTGTGTGTAGGATAGATAAATCACTTAATGTGCATAGGATAAAGTGCTATATGACTGTGTGTGTGAGAGTGAGAATGGAGCTTGTCCCTAAATTAAATTATTCAACAAATGACATGCATTACATTTAAGAAACAATGTGCTACTGCTACTTCTGAATTTCTTAAAACCACAGACTGTATATAAAAGATGGTCACCACCATGACATCACCCACTGTATTTTGGATCCTCAGCATCACCATGTTAGTTACCATGACCATATGCTGCATTCATAAATTATACAGGTGCAACACAGACACCGACTGGCTCCAGATACCTATGTCAGGAAGCCTGTCAATCAATGTGGTCACACCCCTACCTGCAGTATCCACCTGGACAAGTTGTTACAAGGAGGGGGCTATCCGTAGAGGCCAAAGCTGAAATATGCTTTTTAATGCTGTAAAACTGGCAATTTTAACATGGAAGTCTATGGGGCTTGACTCCCTTTAGGAGCCAGCTTCTAGTGGCCATTAACGGAACTACAGTGTTTGTTCACTTCTATTAAATCACAGTTGTAGCATTTCAAATCACACACAAACAAAGTAATGTAACGAACATTTTGAACTAAACGATGACATCAGCTAACAAAAATTTTGATGCATTTTTAAATTGTGAGTGGGGGACATTGTACTACCTGGCTGTAAACAACAGATAAATATATGTACTGAAAGCTGATGGAAACAATGTCTTGCAAAAATGATTCCATCATTGTCATTCTCATTATTTTTTTAGCCATTTTTAACCTGAACTTAAGTGGTCCCCAATTTAGCTTCAGTGTAACAAAGTTACACTGTCGTAATTTTCCTTTAAATTTAACTATATTTAAACTACACTGCTCAAAAAAATTAAGGGAACACTTAAACAACACAATATAACTCCAAGTAAATCAAACTTCTGTGAAATCAAACTGTCCACTTAGGAAGCAACACTGATTGACAATCAATTTCACATACTGTTGTGCAAATGGAATAGACAACAGGTGGAAATTATTGGCAATTAGCAAGACACACTCAATAAAGGAGTGGTTCTGCAGGTGGGGACCACAGACCACTTCTCAGTACCTATGCTTTCTGACTGATGTTTTGGTCACTTTTGAATGTTGGTGGTGCTTTCACAGTCGTGGTAGCATGAGACGGACTCTACAACCCACACAAGTGGCTCAGGTAGTGCAGCTCATCCAGGATGGCACATCAATGCGAGGTGTGGCAAGAAGGTTTCGCTGTGTCTGTCAGTGTAGTGTCCAGAGGCTGGAGGTGCTACACCAGGAGATGTGGAGGAGGCCGTAGGAGGGCAACAACCCAGCAGCAGGACCGCTACCTCCGCCTTTGTGCAAGGAGGAACAGGAGGAGCACTGCCAGAGCCCTGCAAAATGACCTCCAGCAGGCCACAAATGTGCATGTGTCTGCACAAACGGTTAGAAACCGACTCCATGAGGATGGTATGAGGGCCCGACGTCCACATGGGTTGTGCTAAGCCCAACGCTTGTGCAGGACGCTTGGCATTTGCCAGAGAACACCAGGATTGGCAAATTCTCCACTGGTGCACTGTGCTCTTCACAGATGAACGCAGGTTCACACTGAGCACATGTGACAGACGTGACAGAGTCTGGAGACGCCGTGGAGAGCGATCTGCTGCCTGCAACATCCTTCAGCATGACCGGTTTGGCAGTGGGTCAGTAATGGTGTGGGGTGGCATTTCTTTGGAGGGCCGCACGGCCCTCCATGTGCTCGCCAGAGGTAGCATGACTGCCATTAGGTACCGAGATGAGATCCTCAGACCCCTTGTGAGACCATATGCTGATGCGGTTGGCCCTGGGTTCCTCCTAATGCAGGACAATGCTAGACCTCATGTGGCTGGAATGTGTCTGCCGTTCCTGCAAGATGAAGGCATTGAAGCTATGGACTGGCCCGCCCGTTTCCCAGACCTGAATCCGATTGAGCACATCTGGGACATCATGTCTCGCTCCATCCACCAATGTCACGTTGCACCACAGACTGTCCAGGAATTGGTGGATGCTTTGGTCCAGGTCTGGGAGGAGATCCCTCAGGAGACCATCCGCCACCTCATCAGGAGCATGCCCAGGCGTTGTAGGGAGGTCATACAGGCACGTGGAGGCCACACACAATACTGAGCCTCATTTTGACTTGTTTTAAGGACATTACATCAAAGTTGGATCAGCCTGTAGTGTGTTTTTAACCTTTAATTTTGTGTGTGACTCCAAATCCAGGCCTCCATTGGTTAATAAATTTGATTTCCATTGATGATTTTTGTGTGATTTTGTTGTCAGCATATTCAACTTTGTACAGAACAAAGTATTCAATGAGAATATTTCATTCATTCAGATCTAGGATGTGTTATTTTGAGTGTTCCCTTTATTTTTTTGAGCAGTGTATATTTATAGAGCCTGGATCCAGATGACAAGAGAAATGGCACCTAGCAGGAAACCAACATAACTGAAAGCACACATGGTGTGGTATTGCTTTATTCTGTTTAACAAAAAAAGTTACAGTCACAGCTCAGATCTGTACAGTTAATGTTTAATCAGACCACACAAGCCAAATAAATCTCCAGTTCATTTAAATAAAATAACTCAGGATGCACTCGTTCACTCCTTTCTCTGAACTAGTGTTTAAATGAAATTCAGTGGAATCAGCGGGATTTCAACCTCTTCATTTCTACATGTGCCGCTGCTTCCTCCGGGTCTCTCTTAGCACCTCTGCCAACCTCTGGTGCTCCAGTCTTTTCCTGCTCGCTGGCCACCCCAGAGCTGCTACCTCTTGGATATCTTGTCTCCCTCCGCTCCCTCCTCTCCTCCATCTCACCGAGCTCCTCAGCAAAGAGGGCTTTTAGAGAGGGAATGAGTTTAGGGATGATTTTGGAGTCTCCAAAATTAATCTGAGAGCAGAAGAAATGAAAAGTATGGAAATTTAGAGCTAATCATGTTTATTATTCTATTAATGCACTTACTAGCATTTTAGCTTTTTTCTTATTCTTACTGGTAATGTATGGTGTCTCATATGATTCAATAACAAGCAACACTGAAAAGCCAGAACAAACGCAGGTGAGCAATTTATGTTTTTTCCTTGTCAGTAATGAAACAAAGTAGACAGAAGTAATCTTGTCAGCACAGAATGTTATTCCTTAATTTTCTGATTTAGATGAGAAAACATTCTGATCAAGCAAAATGTAAAAATTGAAAATTTCCTCCAGACCATCCAGCTGCAGGTCTCTTCCTGTTAAAAGGGAGTTTTTCCTTCCCACTGTCACCATGTGCTTGCTCATAGGGGGGTCATTTGATTGTTGAGGTTTTCTCTATCATTGCAGGGTCTTTATCTATTATTTGCTATTATTTGTCAAGCATCCAGTCAGCAGGTATTAAGAAATCACATGTGGCTGCTCTTTACCAGGTCTGCACTGCGACTTACTCTCATGTGGTCGAAGGATATTCCCACCCTGTTGTTGAAGTCTTCACTGAAGAGAGGGATCTTAGCATAGCGTTGGCTGAAGTGGTTGAGCATGATGAAGTCAGCATTCATCTTCATGCCAATGCCAATGGCCTGGGAGGTTGTACTGTCACGAAACATGAAGCATGAAGTCAGAGATTTATGTTGCACTGCTTTTTGGAGAACTTTTCAATGGTAACATTGTTTTCTAAAAGGCATAAAAAGATGCTTTTGAGAAGAAAGACACTCACGCTAGCGCCGTTTTTTTTTGTTTTTTTTTAAAAAGAAGGTACACAAAAAAAAAATCAATGTCAATATCTGCAGAGAATGAAGAGATTTAACAATGCACTCAGAACATAACGACTATCTCAATCAGCGAGTGAAGTCTTTCGATGGCTGACACAGAGCTCTAACGGAGCTCAAACATTTCCTTCATTTCCCTTAAAATCACGTTAAAGTACCTGCAGAGTCGCACAGTTCGTTTTACTCACCTATGCCTTTTCTCTACAGCTTCCTCCTCTAGCTCATCTTCCAGCGTGGCCTCATGGATTAGTAAGGTCGCATTCTTTCCTGGGTTAAAAAGAAGAAAGCTGAATGGGAAGCCCAACTCAGAGGCAAGCACTTAGAGCTCCTTCCTGTCCCACAGGAAATCAATCAGGTGGTCAGCGTGATCAAGAATCAGCACGCCCTGTTTGTTCGGTGAGCTGAGCCATCTATAATGAACAGACTTGGGAAACACTGGCTATCTCTGGGAGGCTTTGCTTGGACGGAATCCAGTCAAGCAATTTAAGAAGAGTCAATGAAGAGAGATCCCAGAGGAACCATTAAAGAGGCTGCCAGCAATGAGAGTGATTGAAAGCATTAAGAAATATCGGATAAATTATTCAAAACAACCAGCGTAGTCAAGCTAGAGTCAAGATGACCTTATATGAATCACTATAATATCGAAAGCAGACGCTCAATTTGCTATTATGCGCTTCTGCCTAGATACACTTGGGTGACGTATAGACTTTAATCAGTCTGAGTAGTACTAACCGATGTGTACGAATGCATCACAGGGCATGGTGTCTCCAGAAAAGGCCAGCTTCCAGCCTGACTGGTGAGCGAAGCTGCAGGCGAAAGCGTTCTTGCAGTGACGCACAAAACATGTTTCGAACTGAGACACACAGAATAAAAATGATGAGGCTTTAAAACCCTGAAAGGCTTCAATAAAGAAATATGTGAAATATGCTGCTGACCCTGTTCAGGTCGTTCTTCTTCAGCATCGCTTGGATGAATGACTTCGTCCTCTGTTTGGGAACCTCAACGTTGTCACACAGAAATTTATTAGGGATGAGGCTGAAAAACAAAAACAGATGTCCTCAAAGAGAAACCCCACAAGAATGATTTTGAAACGTGTTTATTGTACACAAAAACTGATACCACAATGACCTGGTGTGAGAAGGTAAACCAATGAGAGGTCAAGCAAAGACAAGACTTACATTAGATGCTGAATTACCCTTTAAAAGTGACATCTGTTCTACCAAAACTACCTTCTGACCCTTTGTGACTAAATCACAACTCAAGCTCAAGTTAAAAAGGTTGTAGGCTGTAGCTTTGTCCAGCATGTTTTTCCTGTTCCTGTTTACTGCCTTTTGGAATTAAATTATCTGACTTATATTACAGCTTGTCCTGCTCTCAGCCCTCAGTTACTGCCACCTGAAGGCTGAAAGAGCTCCTGCAGCTCTAATATATAAAATAAAACTACATATTAGAACTAGAATTCTAGTTTAATGAAGTTAATGCACACACATTTTCAAAATTATTGATTCTGTGTCCTATACTTTTATAGAGATAAGTAAATAAATTCATACTTGTGTCTTAAGTGTCTTCTTCAAGTTAGGACCTATCCTCCATTATGTATGTTACCCCTTGACCACATTATACAGAGAAATATAATTTTACTCCATTGCTATGCTGATGACACACAGCTCTATATCTCAGTAAAGTGCACTGATTCAAAAAGCTCTCAAATCTTACAAATTGTCTGATAGTAAGAACTGAAGCTGCATCCAAGCATAAAGTCCTGCCTCTGTCTTTTATCCGTTCATGTGGAATCAGCTGTTAGAAACCTGGCTGTGCAAGCTGATTCTAGTCGCACCTTAAAGAAACACATAAGGAGATCAGCCCATCCTACTACCACCAGGAAACTCGTGAGGATACAATCAATACTGAGTTTTAGTGACACCCAGAAAATAATTCATCCTTTCTCTTGGTTACATTATTGTAATCGTCTGACAGGTGTCAGTCAGAAAGTAATTAAATAGACTTCAGATTGTGCAAAATGCAAAAGTCAGATTTCTTACAAGAACCAACAAAAGTGAACATATTACACCAGTTTTTATGGCTCTACGCTGGCTGCCCATTACTTTTAGAACTTGCCTGGAAATGGCTCTCTGAATGTTGCTGCATGTAATTACAGAGTATGTGATGTGAGAATTTTTCCAGTCGTTCTGAATAGCTCTAACACTTTTCAACCAATCAGACCAAACAATTAAAATCCCTGAGTGACGAAAAATACAACAAACTTAAACTTCTTTCTTTGTCCAGTATACAAAAATGTAGTGCAAGTAATATAATATGCATAAATGCAATGATAATTTAGTACTTTGATTTTTGCCATCAATTTCAAGTTACTAAACACACAAAGACAAACTGAAATTGATCAGTAACATAAAAAACAATTCAACTTAACAAATCCAATACTGATGCAGAATGGAGGTGAAGTTCATGCTAATGGGTTAAGATGTGTGTACATCCACATACTTGATGTGACTGAGAATCTCCTCGCAGTAGTTGTGGTACTGGTTGAGCCAGGTCATGATCTGAATCGGAGCGACCAGGTAGATCGGGCTGAACGGCTTTCCCAAAGTTGTCTAGAGGCATAAACACGACACAGGAAGTAATACGCTATAATTTTTTACTTCGATGCAGAAACAAAGGAACTGAGAAGCACTTTGTCCCACATACCAGTGCCCTCTCTCTCTGGTACAGCAGCTGAACCAGCCCCTGAAACAAAAGATTACAACATCGAGATTAACTGGACCAGTCTTGTTTCTATAAGTAAACACTTGATGCACGGCTGCTTACCGTGTGATGGTCGGCATGCAGGTGTGAGATGAAAACTGTCGAGATCTTGGACAAAGCGTCATCCACGTCGTCCCCGTAGTGTCTGCAGAGCTGACCGAAGGTTCCCTCTCCGCAGTCCAGCAGCAAAGACTGACTCGGGCTTCGTGTGGGTACAAACAAAACAGGTTTATTAGAAAAAAAGAGGAAGCCAAGCATGAAACATGCCCACCTATCAGGATACAGCAGGACAGTTTAACAACTCCAGGTTCCTGCAGCTGAATGAGCAGCTGTCTGAAACAGATGAAGGACCAAATTCAATGCTAACTCAGCGTACTGAATACAGCAGCTATAAAAACATAGTTTAAATATTAAGGCTTAAAATATTTTTTATTTCAGGCCACCTTCCCTTTCTCATACTCCCACTATCTCTTTATTCACACTTTCAACATCAAACATCTCCACTGGCATCCTAGTTCTCTGTGGGAATCACTCCCAGCTCTCTGTGATTTAAATACCACCACAATTCCCCATTAATCCATCATCCAGATGGATATTTCCACGAGTCATGTGTGGCCTCATTCCACCACCAGGAGCAGAACCCAGACTCCAGAAGAATCTTCTAAAGTCATTTGGTGAACATGACGGCGCTTCTCTTCAAAACTTCTCTGCAGTTATTTTAATAAATGCTGTTAGATGCAATGACCTGTCCTGAGCTAAATACAAAAGAATAAAAATTCAATAAGGACGGATCGTTTGAAAACAAACAAAAAACTACTATCAGCTGCCGGTGCTAAGTCGCCTGAGCTTTTAAGTAGATGCACCTATGGTATGATTTGAACATCCTGGGTTACATCGTTCTCAAGTTATCGTGCTGGTGGAGGAGGAGGCGGGGCACATGAATGACTGTCTAAGAATCTAAATGTCAGAATAGCAGCGTTTTAAAGAAAGGAAAAGATCACTGGATCAGAGTGGTGACTACAACATGACTTTGACAGTGCCGGAAAAGTGGAATTGATTAAAAAAAATAAAAGAGCAGCAGTCGCCCAAATTCCCGAGGAAAGCAGACAAATGTGAGAACAAAGAACTGAGGCAACAGCTTCAATTTAAAACTCAGTCCCTTTGTTATCTACGGCAACACACGGCTGCCAATATGAAACAAAAATACTAGTCTGGTTTTAGGCAATGTAATGTATTAGGTGCTTTTTTTGGTCTTGTTTTTGATCAAGACACAGTGAATAATATCCTCTGTACTGTCTGCAGATAAAAGCCATGTCACAAAACAATGAGTGGCTCTGATTCTCATAGTGCTGTTCACTGACAACTGTCTGAATGCAGAAGTCCAACTCCACCCTCTGACACATAATGAGAGTGAAAAGTCCTCAAAGATTTGTGTCTGAGTCGGCCCTTGCTCTGTGACAGGAGGTCAAACATGAGCACACAGTTACGATCTCACAGGAATGAGATGATCAAAGCTTTTCTTTATCCTCCTGTTTTACCTGTCCAACATATATGATCATAGCACATATGATCTCATTAAAATACTGGCACTCTTGATAAAAAAAAAAAGATGATTTTCTTCTTTTTAAGGTAATTTTTTTTTAGATTCTAAGTGAATTTTGTTTTTAATGGTGACACCAGCTGTCTGCCACACTGCCCTGAGAGCCATACCTGATATTAACTAAAGTGCCGCTGACATTTCGGATCTTCATCGGAAGAGCTGATCCAGTTCCCAAGAAAACCACCTCTGGATAGTTTTCTCTTTGACCTGCAAAAAAAAAAAAAAAGAAAAAAGAAATGACTGGTTATTTAGCCATTTAGATGACAGGTATAAATATGTATATATAAATAATACAGATTCTGTATTATCAAAAGGTAATGTGTGGCGTGCCACAGGGTTCGGTATGTGGACCATTGTTGTTTACATTATATAATGTATGTATTAATGATTTATGTTTAATTTCCAAGGCTCAGGAGTGCATTTTAATTGCCTTTGCATTAATTGAATTTTTTTTTTGTAGCTGGGAAAATTTTAAGCAGCTTCTGGATATCTCAACACTTTGGAAAAACAAAATGTATAATATTCAGAAAACGCTCACTAAATAACCAAAAGAATTTTTTTAATAAATGAAGGCAAAATTGACATCATTCTTGAAACTAAGTTCTTGGGAGTTATTGTTGTTAACAATTTAAACTGCATATAAATTATGTCAAAACCAACATGTCTAAATCTGTTACAATACTGTTCAAAGTTAAAGACTTCTTATGCCAATAAAATAAATGGTCCATATATAGTTGCTCTGTAGAGGTGTCAGAAAACACACTTTTCTATCTCTTTTTCATTTCATTTCTTGTGATATAAATGAACCGAATAAAGATAAAGAAAAAAAAGACACTCCAGAATGAGCGTCCTCACTCCAATGAGCCAACACTTTCCAGAACTGACCAGAAAGCTCTGCAGCGCCAGCGGAGCAAATCTTCCTGCACTTGTCCACTTCTGCCAGAAAGTTTGGGACCTCAGAAGCTTCTTTCACAAACTCCTCAGAGTTGCAGGAGGGGATGGCATCTCTAACAAATGAGACAAGAGTCAAAAAGACACACACCACTGCTGCAAAAAATGCCGGGGGAAAAAAAAAAAAAAACAGTGATTTTTTTTTCTACATCTGACCTTGATGCGCCTCGACAGTACTTGACAGAAACAGTGCAGCAAAAAAATAAAATAAAATAAAACCCTGACACTTGTAAGATGAGGTTAAAAAAAGACAAAGAGAGAAGAAAGCAGTTGAGAGCAACAGTCCATTGCAGATTGTTCTCTATGACAAGCCGGCGCTTGGAGCTGCAAAGTAATGTCGGCTAAATTGGAGGGATTGAAGGACAAACTAACCTTTGCCACTCCATTACAGGTCTGAGCTGGAACTTGAGCAGACACTCCGCTCTGACGTTTGGGACGTGCAAGGCCGCCTGAGGCTCCTAAAGGAAAAACCAAAAAAAAGAAAAGAATTTTTGATGTTTTCTTAGATCTAGTTTGTGAGCTACTCTTTCAACTCACTCTCTGCAACTGTACTTTCGCAGTACAGTACAAGCAGAGTTTAAATGCATACAGGGAGTAATCAGCTGCAAAAGGAGTGAGACTAAAAAACTGTAAGGGAATGCGTTTGAAAGGGATCACTGAAACATTTCATCAGACTCACCTTTGTTTGGCAAGTTTTGAGCTGGGGGAAGATTTCTGGGTGGATCATGTTGAGCTGGGCCTGAATCTTGTGACTTCTGATGTTGTGGATCGTGCACACTTGCTCATTAAGGATCAGGTGTTCTGTCGTGGACGGAAACCTGCGGAGACACGCGCGACTGTGAGGCACGACCTGCCACGCTACACGGCAAAAAGCTTTCAGCGAGAGAGACTGCAAACCTCTCCATCCACTTCTTGTATTGATCCGTTTTCAAAACAGACTCTGGAGTGATGTGGACGACCAACGCAGCAGGGTCTTCCGTCCCACCTGCCTGGTATCTGAAGGGGATGACAGCCTCAATTTAGAAAGAACCACACTTTCTGTCACCATATACAGACCAACACAGGGAAACCTTTTATAAGCACTGGGAAAGACAAGCGGTCATCAGCGTGTGATAGCGCTCATACTCACACTTCAGATGAACACTCTATAACTGGTTAATGCAAAGATATGTGTAAGTCAAGTTTAACTGAGTGGAGTGAACAGCAGCAGTTTGTTGGCTGCATGTTTGTGTTGCTTTTATTAAAGAATAGCTAAAAAGGAAAAAAAAAATTCTCTGGCAGTTGAACTGTTACCTTTCCAGCTGCTGATTGGTACAAAGAGCTGCAGCAAATTCTTCAGATGGACACTCAACTATAATAAAGACGAGTCCGGGATCAGTGGGAGTACAGACCTGCTCGGGTCGGATCTGAAAGACCACAGCGACAGAGTTAGCAAATCCAGGTCAGAGCTGCGGCCCGATCAGAGGCAGAGAATCACTCTTCACTTCTACAGCACCTCTTTTCCTTCGTGCACGATGCTTTTCCCGTCTTTCAGAGCCGCAATGATCGGACCGATAGCTGCTGTGCCCCTTAAAGGAGGAAAGATTAGGAAACAGTAAAGAATCACAGTCGAAACGTCATTGGTCACTAATGAAAATGAACCAAAGCTTCTGAAATAATTATTCTGCATCTTTTTACTGCAAAGCCTTTCTGAACTGTTGGAGGGAAAACTTAAGATTTTATAGACAAAAAGTACAAAGATTTACAGAGTACAAAGGTTTTAGATGATAACCAGTGTTAGGAGAACAAAAAAAAACTGCACATTCATAACACCAACGGGACTGCGTGTTAACTTGGAAAGACTATAAAAGTAAACCCACTTACACGGGCAGCCCGAGCTCTTTGGCTTGAGCAACTAAGAAGTTTCCCTTCTTTGGGTGAAGCTGTGAAAGTGTTTGACAGGTAGAAAGCAGAATGTCAGATACAAAGAGCCTCAATTTGTACATCACAGGGTGGAATTATCTTTACAGCATCATACCTTGCAGGCAAAGGCAACCACCAAAGAGGGATCTCTCGCTGGTGTTCGCCTTTCAGCTGAAAGAAATTTGAAGCTACTGTTACACTCAGTTTGCTCGTCTTATTACTGAAGACACGCGGCCAAGGTCTGCCTATTACCCTCTCATTTACACCTCAGTCTGACATGGAAAGAGGGCACGAAGCGTCCTACATCACAGCTACGCCAAACACAATCACTTCCAAACGCTGAGAATTAAAGCCAGAGATTTCAGTCAGTCTGGACCGCAGAAGATTTCCATCTGCAGTGGTTTCATTTAGTAAGCATGGCTCTAGGACTTATTTTCAGCTATTATTAATAATATATTTTATTGAATCATTTATTACTTTTCATTTTATTATAATTAGGCAGCCCCTGGTCTTACTCACCTGGATAATCCAGACCGCTGTTAATGTTGTCGTAGTCGTCTTTGACTGGAGACCCCTGAGAGGGGCTGTTCCTGCCTGACCTGGGGGAGAGTTTCCTGCTATTGTCCTTCACATTGGCTGCGGAGACAACAGATAAATAAAAAATCTGATGACAAACAAACAGACGCTGAGGGGACTCAAAATCAGGAAATGGTGATTCAAACCCACCGAATATCGGCACCTGATAAACTGTCATGGTCTCATCGGTGTGCGTCTCCTCAGTGTACGGTCGGACCGCTGAGACGACATGACACGGTGGATATCGTGCAGATGTAACATAAAAATAAAGCATTTATCTAATTTATCTCAGGAAATTCGACATACAGAGCTTGATTTCCTCCAGCGGTCCGGAGAAGGACTTGATGGCATTCAGGTAATTCTCCTTTGATTAGAAAAAAAGGCAGACAGCAGATGTAAAGTGAATCTTTTCACATTAAAAGCTCCTCAAGGTGTGTTTGATTCAGCTTCTCACCAGCTGTGGAGGCCCAGAGAGAACACACTCAGGGACACCGGTGTCCTTCAAGGTTAGTATCATCCCTGCAATGCAGACGAGGCGCAGATAAGGGTTCAGGAAAGACTTCAAAACTGAAGGTTTTTACAGAGCAAGAAGTTTTAAGATTTTATTTTACTTAAATTAACACAAACATAAAGCTTTTCTGTGTAACGGTTATGCTTATACGTAAACAGAATGTGAATTATTTGGACTTCACAGGCACTGAAAATATATGATATACATAGCATCTGTTTACAGTGGGGTCTGGGGGGCACAAAGAAAATTATATTTTGCCGCTTTGCATTTGCATTAAATTATTCTTATTAGTTGTTTGACCTGCCCAGGGACATTAGTCAGCAGCAAAATCGGGTACAAAACATCTCTTCTCTTAAGAGATTAGCGCCCTTTGTTCACGGTCCCAAAAAAAATAAAAAATACAAAATACAAGTTGCTTTAACTCCTCCCCCTTTAAGGCCAGCTTCTGATCTGCTCCTCATAAACAACCACATCTGAACAGCAGGTGAACGGAGCGTCTCTTCTCACAGTTAGAGGTGCGAGCCTGTGCCGATTATAATATATCTGATCTCATTAACATCACACAGAACCAAGAGTAGAAAAAAACTGTCTGAAAATTAGTGTTTAAAGCCCAAAATCTTGTCTCGCAGGAAATAATTTTACAAACACTGACCTCGCTATTCTACTCCTGGACACATTCAATATGAGCAGCCGCTGCTGGAACAGTATATATTAGGCGTAGCATTATGACCACTGACTGGTGCAGTGGATAACACTGATTATCTCCTCATCGATGGCACCCGTTATTGGGTGGGATATATCAGGGAGTAAGTGAACATTTTGTTCTCTAAGTTGATGAAGCAGGAAAAATGACCAAGTGTGAGGATCTGAGCGAGTCTGATAAGGACCAATTGTGATGGCTAGAGGTCTGATTCAGAGCGCCTTCAAACCTGCAGCTCCAGTGGGGTGTTCCCAGTCTGCAGTTGTCAGTATCCATCAACAGTGGTTCAAGGAAGGAACAGCGGTGAACCAGCGACAGGGTCCCCAAGCCTGATTGTGCCAGAGGTCCCTTCCTGTTAAAAGGGAGTTTGTTTGTCCCACAGCCGCCAAGTACTTGCTCATAAGGGATTGCCTGATTGTTGGGGCTCTCCCTCTAATTTTGTAGAGTCTTCACCTTATAATGTGATTGTTGTTGTGAACGGCCGCTATATAAATCAAACTGAACTGAAAATTGAGCTGCAGCAGTGCAAAGCATGAAACTCTGCAGATTCAGGTTTTTCATGATTATTTCAGTGTATCTGGCACCATCAGCTTCACAGTTTATTCCTGTTTAATTCCCATTGTATAATAAATATTACCTTTGTGTATGAACTTCATGTAATTTCAGTTCTATACATAGTGTTAGAGCACCACTGTGACAGCAGTGATTTTTTTACCATGAGCCTGACGCCACTGACCTGACAAACCTCCCACATTCTCCCAGCTCAGTCTGGTCAGGAAGATGTTGTCCAAGCGAGCAGCTTTTAGCCTGCCACAGGGAAACATCTGATCATGTTAATGCTGTTTTTTTAAACACCAGACAGACTGAAATCATGACGCTGCTGTGTCTGAAACAGCTTACTTGTGTTCCTGCATGAGCCTCTGTGTTCCTTCACCGCAGTTGAACAAATACCTGCAGCAGAAAGGAGGGCCAATGAAAATATGGTGAAAAGGAAATAAATAAATCACGGTTGCGTTGCCTAGGTGTACTTCAGAAGGTGTTGGGCCAGATGGGGACAACACTTCTGAATTCAACCAGGCAACACACCTCAGCATTTTGAGGGCAAGAAGAATGAAGAATTCTAAAGATCATTATTAATGATTGTTCTTTGTTACGCATGCTGACCATAAAGTAACCACTGCCTGCTCCACACACTCTCGCAGGCATGTTTGTTTGGCTTACTTTGTGAGGACATTCACGGATGATAATGAATTTCCAGGTTTGACAAATCAAACCAAAGTCCTATACTCTTACTTATACCTAAACCTGACCTAACTAACCCATAAACAGGTCTTTGAAGGGGAGTGAAAATTTCCAAAATCTCATCACTCTGATGGTCTAAGACAGAGATAGTTGGAGCCGACAGACTGTAAAGAAAACATGGATGAAACCACCATGACATCCTAATGAAGCCTTCACCATCTTCAAACCAAGAGGGAGGGCTGGAGCTGTGTGAAAACCAAGGACGCCTCATGCTTATTGGCTATCAACATGTGATTGACAAGCGGCTAGCCAATGAGCACATTGTGAATAGTTCTCTTTCTGACTCCAATAATGACCATGTCACAGAATAACAGGAGCCGAGGGCCATAACAGAGTTTTTAAAAGACTGCACATTTAGGGTACTACAAGCATCTTTTATACTTTCTATGAGCCTAGGCGCCCATCCATTCATGGGTGAGAGGTGGAGCGCGCAATCCATCGCAGAGCCAACACATAGAGACAGACAACCATTCACTCTCACATTCACACCTATGGGCAATTTAGAATCACCAGTTAACCTAACCACACTAAGTGCATGTCTTTGGTCTGTGGCAGAGAACATGCACACTCCATACAGAAAGGTCCAGGCCTGATGGTTTGAAGTAAAGGCTCCAATGAGAGGATGTCTCATTTTGTTACCCCCTGTTGCCCTAACTAAGATGTGACTAGAGGAATTGAGGGTTTACAGCCTGTGAAAAGAGAGAGTGAGAAGTGTAGCTCCCCCTGCATCACTGCAGTAAAGTGAACCATCTTTTCTTTACAGTCTATTTTGCAAGTGAGTTACATAAAAGAAATATTCTGTCTGACATACGACAGTAAACTCTTTCTGCAGCTCTGGTTTTAATGATAACTGAATGACGTACCTGTTGTACTCGGAGAAGACGTAAACTGACGCAGCATTATCTCTGCTTCCAGCACCGACAACCTGCAGGTACACGGTGGATGGTCCGTGAACGTCTCTTCGCTTCTCTTTCGTTCTCAGTCTGCGCAGCGGCTCCTTCTGCTTGGCCTTCTTCGGGAAATCTTTATTGTTGCTGCTACTATTGGTGGCCATGGTCCGAAAAGGCTGGAAAACAGTCCGGTGGAGAGGATAGTCACGGGGGGTAGCAGCACGGAGAGTCCTGCCTTTCACGAACAGTGACGTGAAGCACCAGAGCCTCACATGGAGCCTGTTCATGCTAAACACCCCCCGCAGTCAATAAAAGTACAACGTACCAATAAATCACATGTAAACTCGCTCAGTTAGAGTTACTTAAACAGTCCTGTCCTCTTTTCGATCGATTAATTACCCAACAAAAGATCCCTGCTCATTCCTCACGACTTTCCAGGTTGGTTGACACCGTAAATGACACATGTGACACTTTTTCCGGCATCTAATGATGACGTTGTCAGCTCTCGACGTTCATTGATCTTTGAGATTGTTTAGCAGGCCTGTGGACCAATCACAGTGTGGTTTTCAGAGACAGAGGCGGGAACAGAGCCGCTTCTTGAAGACATGTTTGATGTAAACAAAGTACTTCAAAATAAAACACCGCAAAATAAAATTACACATTCAGCTCTTAAAAAATCTGAACTATCACAAAATTTAGAGTATATAAGGAATTGTTAATAATAATAATAATATATAGTTCAAAACTGTACAGTATATTTTCCACAACAGTCTCCAGATGAAAATAAAGACCTGGGAATTTTAATAGACAGCAACCACTGGACACAGATACACAATAACACATTTGAGGTCTCATAATTAAATAGAGATCATATTACACAATATAAACTACAGAAGTTGGGTTTCATGGTTTCATAAGTTACCTACATGCCACCTCGTTATGCCCACTTATTCAAACATTCTGGATAAAAGTTACGCTCTTCACCCCAGCTCCATGGACACAGGTGTATAAACCAAGCACCTAGGCATGCAGACGGCTTCTACAAACATTAGTGAAAGAATGGGTCGCTCTCAGGAGCTCAGTGAAGTCCAACATGGTACCGTGATAGGATGATACCTGTGCAACAAGTCCATTTGTGAAATTTCCTCACTACTAAATATTCCACAGTCAGCTGTTAGTGGGACTATAACAAAATGGAAGTGATTGGGAACAACAGCAACTCAGCCACAAAGTAAAATCACAGAGTGGGGTCAGCAGATGCTGAGGTGCATAGTGTGCAGAGGTCACCAACTTTCTGCAGTCGCTACAGATGTCCAAACTTCATGTGGCCTTCCGATTAGCTCAAGAACAGTGTGTAGAGAGCTTCATGGAATGGGTTTCCATGGCTGAGCAGCTGCATTCAAACCTTATATCACCAAGTGCAATGCAAAACATCGGATGCAGTGGCGTAAAGCACGCTGCCACTGAACTCTCCCTTCCTGTTCCAACATGACTGCGCACAAGTGCACAGAACAGGTCCATAAAGACATGGATGAGCCAGTTTGGTGTAGAAGAACTTGAATGGCCTGCACAGAGTCCTGACCTCGACCTGATAGAACACCTTTGGGATGAATTAGAGCGGAGACTGTGAGCCTTCTCTCCAACATCAGTGTCTGACCTCACAAATGTGCATCTGGAAGAATAATCAAAAATTCCCATAAACACTCCTAAACCTTTGGAAAGCTGTTATAGCTGCACAAGGGTGGGCCGTCCGTATGGATTAAGAATGGGATGTCACTCAAGTTCATATTCAAGTGAAGGCAGACTAGTGAATACTTTCGGTAATATAGTGTAATTTCACTCAGTGAATCAGAGTCTCCCTCTAATACTGCTACTATTACTGCTGGCTTTGGTGGCCTGAACTGCCACCTCCCCAGTGTCTACCCTCATAAACTGTCAGCACCCATCCAATAACACTTCAGAAGTGTAAACTGCACCCCCACCCCCTTTTCAGTTCAGTGACAAAGTTTGTGACATAATTTAGATTTACCCTCTTTCCCCCTGGTAATTTTACTCAGCAAGTATTATTGTAGTTGCTTCCTTTACTCAGTTGTTTTTGTCATAAACGTTTGAATCACCATATTTCATGTTACCTGGTTCCAAGCAGAACACACAGACACTGTAAGAGTAAAGAGACAGAACACACCTCCAGCGTTTTCTCTCTTTATTCATAAATCAGCTTAGAGTCCACTGCACAGTGAGCACTGAGCGGACTGCGGGTCCGGCGTGACTCTTGACCAGCACTTTTAAAACTGCTTTATACCCAGAGAAGCACAGTTCCATTAAGATACCAAACACGATGCTTTCATTACATGGAAGAGGTGGGAACGTTTCACAAATAGCATGATTCCAGTATGTCGAAGAGTCTCCGTGATTTTTGGTTCTATAAATACAAGTTCCAGGTTTTCTTTTTTTTTCTTTAGATCACTGTTACTAAATCACTGAGATGTATCCTCATCAAGATGAGTCATGATTGATTCAGCTGCTATTAATATTTAAGTGACTGTGCATCTGTGCGTTCGTGAACAAGAAAGAAACAGAAGTGCGTTAATATATTATACAGAAATGACTGAAAGGACACCACTTTTACTGCATGTGGTGCTTTTTTTTTTAGGCTTTACAATTTTCTTTTTAACACTGCAATAAGGGGACCGAGCAAATTTACACTAGGATTTTTTTTTTGTTTGTTTTTTAATTACTTAGTTATGTCTTTTTAATGCCGCCATTGCAGAGTGGTGTATATTCATGGATGTGTTTCTGTTTTGTCCTGCTATCAGTCCATATACATGGGGGAGCTGGGAGAGGCCGGCATCTGATCCAGGATCCTGCAGACGTAACTGGCTACGTCGACCGGGCGCTCCTCGTACATCTGAATGAACGGATCTCTCTGAAGTGGATTTTAAAAAAAAAAAAGAAAAAGAAAAAAAAAGGATGCATTAATACAAACTCCTGGAAGAAGACCTTCCAGTAGACTTACAGACTAACTGCGATTTAACATGAACTCACCAGTAGCTCTTTGTACTTTGGCCTTTTTGATTCATCCTTTGTAAGGCTTGAGAGGAAGACGAAGGAGAAAACAGAAGCACTTCATTGATTTAGCCACTGGGGGGCAGAAGAGAACACAGAACGGTCTAGAAAATGGCAGGAGTTCACTTCTACAGCAGTCTTTTCTTACCACACGTTGACAAAGGCGATGAATTTGGGGGAGAAGCGCCTCTCCTCCGAGTTGCTGAGCTGCGGCGGGTCTCCTCTCACCACCTGGGTCAGCTGGTCGAACACACTGTTCCACTTTGGGTAGGGAAACCGTCCAGTGGCCAACTCATACTGAAACACGTAACACAGACGCTCAAGCAGACTGAAACTGTAAAACTACCAACAAGGAGTAAATCAAGATTTCCTGCAGAGTTTTATCATTTTGGTTCATTTATTAACAACCACTTACTGTATAAAGCACACATCTTTTAGAGAAAAGAGCATACTGTAAATACGTTAATACTTATTGAGTGTGCTAATAGTTTAAAATCATCAGGTACTAGCTAAAGCTGAACTTCAAACCCTGAAACAGTGATGGTGGTGCAGGTTTAGTGCTCACACTGTACGCACTGTTAATAACAACAAAGGTTGGTGGAAACAATGTGAGGCTGTCAGATTGTGTTTTCTTCCAACTCCTTTGTTTTTTGGATTGTGTGCAAGGAGGACCTCTGTGTTTGATATTCTGGACCAAAGGAACATGCAAAGTGTGTAATATAACTTGTATTATTGTATTGTAAAAGATCACATCATATAATAGATTCTCTCAGAATACTAAGAGACTTCAGGAGAGCTGAAACTCACCAGTGTGATTCCCAAACTCCAAACATCTGAGCGGACATCGTAACCTTGTCGGGACGCGCTGGGGTCTATTCTCTCCGGCTGACAAAAGAAACGGGACGCAGATTTAGACAAACTCAATTCACAAGAGAGACGCAAGCATCTTTAAACTGAACGTGGGATTTTAAGGAAAAGAAAAGCTCATCTCAGGTATTTTTAAAGATGGAAACATACCAGAAAAAAAAAATGCAGGAAAGGTTATAACTGCATGTGTGTTCTTCAAACAAGAAACAATGTTTCTGAACGTTACTGAAAGAACGTTCTCAGATGAAGCATGTATGCTGAAGAACTGGTTACAAAGCCCTTGTATAGGCTTGGACTCTGATCATAAGAGATAAAAGTTTGTCTTGCCGCCATATGAAAGGCATTAATGCAGCTTTGAAAGCTTTTCCACTATAATGAATCTCTGAAAACTTCACTTTAGGTGCTGTAGGTCTCAGAAACCACCAGAGGTCACTATGACTGCTTCAAGTCTTTCTTCAGCAGTGACAGACACAAAGCCCCGAGCCTGCACAGAGGAAAGTCACACACTTGGAAGTACAAAGGAATTCTTTAATTAGGATTTTATGATCTTGCACACCTGGTGTAAGTGCTTTTCAAGCATTCTGAGAAAGAAACGGGTGTTCCCAAATCCCAAACTGGGCCAAACAACAACAACAAGCGCCAAGCCTGAGCCCTGAGAATACGAAACATCACCTCTGGGCATGTTTTCACCTGCACAACAAGATGCCACCAGCTCTGAGGCTCGCACTCAGCAAACTGCCTCCCTCCGGCCGTACGAGGCTTCTTCTGTGAAAATCCACATCCCCTTCAGTTTGCCACAGAGGCACGGGACAGACACGCGAGCAAAGTGTGTCAGAGGGCTGCAGAGATCTCCCGCTGCCGCAGCGAGAGGAGGAAGCGCCTCGCTGGCCCATTTACAGGCCTGAATTAGAGGCTGATGTCACCCAGCTGAGTGGGACGCTCTGCACTGCAGCAGCTGACTGCTGCAAAGACGCTGCTCGCACCTGCCAGAGACCGCTGGTCTCTCCAACCACTGCAGCTATGAACAATATCAGTGAGGAAATTACTAGAAAGCATTTTATTTGGCATGCTTTTCCCTCTTCAGTGAGATGATTTGCATCTTTACCTTAAGAAACTAAACTTGATTAGGCTTTGAGCAAACGTCTATTAACCTCACTGACAAAAACACCTTTTAAACATCATAAGACGACAAATATATTTATATATATATATATATATACACATAATAAAAATATATATTGATATACTTGTTGTTTCTTGGGGGTTCAAATTCATGCTTTAACCACGGGTTTAATCATCAACACTACCTTGTATCTACAGAAAAAAAGAAAAATCAGCCAAGGGTAAAGTGTGTGCGTTTGCTTCCCGGCTGGTCTCTTCTTCTACGTCATTAAGCGTGTAGTAACCAGCAGCAGGACGGTCACACACCTGGTGTGTGTGCCAGCTGGAAACCAGAAACTGGCGCTGAGATTCCTGCGCGCTGAGCTCCCAGCCGTGGGAATCTCCCAGGTGACTTTGGTTCAAACAAGAGTCATGAATGAAGCGCCCTGCCTCGGCCTTTGGGAGCGTCGAGCGTGTGCGGAGGAGGCGGTGTGGCGCTGATAGTGCCGAACCAAATTTAGAATGGAAACTGGACGGATGGGGGTTAGAGGGAGGAGCCCCCAGCTGACATAACCCTGCGACAAACAATAACCTCAAGTGATGATGTCACCATGAGATCACCTCTTTGAAAGGTTTGGTGTTGCACGGACGCACGTAAGTATGTGTACACAGAGTCTCCGATGAGAACACTGAGAAAAATCAATGCAGCAGTCATGGTTTTTACTCAGAATTTATCGGCTGTGTGGCCGATAAAAAAAAAAAAAATTACTCATCAGCCTTTCCCAGGTCACAATGAGGTTATTAAATATCCTTTTTGTCTGATTAATAGCACTAGACATCCAAATATTCAAGCCATTAGAAGACGGTGAACTGAAGCTATTAGATGCAGTCTGCAGGGGAAACACAGGCAGGCTGTAGCATTCAGGCCACACTGATTCTATTAAGGGTCCAAAATGTGCCAAGAAAAAATTAACACCTGAACACCAGAAGCACCAGATCACGAGTATTTCCTAGAGTGAAAAAAAACTCTTCCTCCTCAGTGCCTCATTATAAACAACCATACTGTGTTAAACAACTTTTGCCAACTATATTTGGTGAGGTTCATTGCCTGTCCCATCCCCAAACTGCTCCACTATCAATTACCCTGTAATGAATGTTGCAGGGTATATTACAAAGCCTCTCTCTATATACCTTGAATACAACAGCACTTGGTGGCCCCTTCAAGGAACTGCTTTGGAGCTTTTTTTCCCCAGCGGACTCGAGCTGAAGCTGATTTGTGCCCAGCGTTACCTCGCTAACCTCATCCCGTCACTCACCGCCATGTACGGTCTGCAGCCGGCGTCTCTGGTTTTGGCGATGGAGTCCACCAGCTGGCCGCTGATGCCGAAGTCACACAGCTTTATGTTGCCGTTCCTGTCCAGGAGGATGTTTGACGGCTTAATGTCTGAGTTAAGAGACACAGCTGGTGAAAAGACACGCATCGGTCCACACACACACAGTGTAATGGGAAAAGTCTGGCATCCTCTTACCTCTGTGTATTATTTTCAAGTTTTCTTTTAAGTGGTTAAGTGCCTTCACAGTCTGCATTATAGAAAAACAGGGTTTAGTGCAGGGAGTCAATAATTAGGCTTCTTTTATGTGTAAAATGAGGACGATACGCTTCCAAAAAACTTACAGCTAAAGTTATTTTTCCTAATATTTCCTCTGGAATCACGTCGTCTAACGAGCCATATACAAACTTGTAAAATTTGTCTAACGAGGTAGCCATGAGTTCCATACAAATCCAACAGTCTCCCTGAAACACAAGAAACATTCAGGCACCTGTTTGTGAGATCAGACGTTTTCATTCATTGGAGTAAAAATGAATAACACTGTAACAAAGTGACTTTATTTCACCTCTCTGAACAGAGCGCCGTAAAACTGCACAATGTAAGGACAATCACTACTTCTCATGACCACATCCAAGTCCATCAGCAGCTGCTTCTGCTCCTTCTCGTCAACCGTTGATCGAATTCTCTGAAAATGACACACAAAATGTTTCAAAATGCATCTAACAGACTCACAAACACTCACGCTCGGTTTCAGCACGGACGGAGAAACGATCACCTTGACCGCCATGATCTGGTTACTTGGCTTGTGCACCATCTTGTTGACGGAGCCGTAAGCCCCGCGACCGATCTCGCCCAGATCTTTGAGATCTTCGGCTGTGAAGTCCCAGTGCTGCTCTGGGGAGATCTTCAGCTTTCCCGAGGACTCGATGCTGTGTGTCCTCAGCCTCTCTGAGGAGGGAGAAAGAGCCGGCTAAATAACAAGAAACGGGATGGTCTCGATAAACGGACACAAGCCCGGGGGAACGCTCACTCACATGTGTGGGTTCTGGAAGGGGGGCCCAGCCGTGTTCAGTGTGAATCTAGTCATGGGTTTGATTGGAGGGTTGGCAAAGTTCAGCTTCAGGGCTTTACGTTTACCTGATGGAGGGGAGGAACATGAATCAGATGCTGACAAAAGCCCAAACTCAGCCCATATGACAGAATGGTCAGTGAATGGAAACAACACCAAGCATAAACACAAGGACTGGGTAAATGCATCCCAACCTCCTGAAATCTATAGATGGCATGCTTTTTATAGATTACTGGGATAAGAACTGGCAACCTCTGCATCACCTGTGTATTTATTAAAAAAATATATATATATACACATGTTTTTAGCCCCTCCAGTTGATATCGGCATTTTTGTCTGCTTTTCCTAATGTCGGCAAACCCACGGAAATACCAAAATAAGGAGCACGCGAGCGGCTGGTGTTCCCGTTTGTCAGCAGGATAACAAACAGTTACGGACAGATTGGCATGACATGGTTTACCAGAGGCGGGGCTTCTCCCAATTTAGAAATCATTACTTTCTGGATTCAGTGCACTTCCAAGATTGGACATCTTCCCAAATGCACATCGCTTTGGATCAGAAAACCTGGGAGTCATCATCTTGAGGTTCTCAAGAAAATATTCAAAAGAAAAATAAACACTTCACAAACTGCAAGGCTCCAGGTTTGCATATTTATTGCACTGTATTTATCTTCATCAGACAACAATGCATGCAGCAGTACCGTCTTAGATCATGTGCTTCTAGTCACATGGATGTTGTATCCAACTGGAACCGAGAGGTGAATAAATCTTAATAATAAGTCTTATCGATCCAGAAATCCTTCTGGATCCACGGACTCAATTCATGCACGCAGTGGTGGAGGCATGCAGTCTCAAACTGCCCAACAGCATTAGCGCAAACACACCCACTGTGGTTTATTTGTCTTTGTAAAATTGGAAGTAGCCCCCCCAACAAATGTAAAACTTTTCCTTATTAGGTAAGGACTGCTTAAAACTACACTAGTTGTAAATTTGGGGAAATCACACAGGCTGCTTTTATTTATTTATATTTAGGTTTACAGCATGGGAAGTATACCGCCCTCATCCAGCAACATTCATCATAAATGTCATGATGATAGAATTATAAAAAAAAAAATAGGGTAGATAGGCTGAGATGATAATGACGTTCTCAAGTCTAATGTTTCATCCGTCAGTTGGCAGTGCTAGATGGTTTTATACAGGAAGTAGAAAATCCTGCTTTTCTGCAACTTCTAATATTTCTATGTTGCAATACAGATAGATGGGTTTTTCCCGGCCAACTTGGTACATAAGCGCAACTGAGCAACAAACCAATTACCAAATGTCTGTGCATTTTGCTAATATTTATAGATTTTTGTTGCAACTGTGATTTTCTTTTGGGGTAAATGGCCAGAAACTCTTCTGTATGCAGGAAAATCCCTGATAACAACACTACAAATTTTCCCTGGTAAACCAAGTGCATGAATATCTCTTTGAATACAGTTACTATCGCACAAACTTAAGATATCCTGCCAGTGAGCAATCCTGCTGACGCTTCTGCAATTTTAAAAGTAGATCGATACTGGTGTACAGTCAGTTGCCAGTTTATCATTTTTGCAGTCCTGCAGCAGTCCTGCAAAAAAATCCTCCCTCACGAAGGTGGTTCAGTTGTATGCATCATGCATTTAGTCCTCCCTCACCAAAGCAAAGTAAAGTAAAAAAAAAAAGGCAGCCAGTCACCTCCATCCAGTAAAATGTAATATAACTCTCATATTATATCTTTATGCTGTACCACTAATACATAGTAAAGGGTGGGGCTTTTCAAAATAAAGTCATGTTTTTTTTTCTAATTCATGTAAAGCATCTTTGAACATCTCAGAGTGATGACCTTTCCTCTCAATCAGTTTTTTTTAAGGTTCTTGGCAGGTTGGTTCTACCATTTTGTCATGCTGCAGAATGAAGTTGGGACTAATCTCCATGAGGACACTAGATGATGGATAATAATCCAAAACATCAATTCTCCTTAAAATGGACGGGACGATAAATCTTTACTTCATCGTATTACGCAGACAGGTGTTTGAAGTGCAGGTACTGATGTAAATTTGGTGGTCTAAATAACAGAAAAACCTGCCAGTATAAAGCAGCAGCTTCGGGGCCCTGTGAGCACCTGCAGCTGCCTGCAGAAACCACAGACACAAGCTAACCAAGCCTGACAGGACCTCCTTCAGCTTGACGGCTCCTTTCAGCAAAGCAGGTGCAGAACATGCCCTTTGACAGGCCCCCTTGGGGTGCTGATGAAGCTCCACTGGAGAGCTTCTGAATAAGGACTATGCTCGATGCTCCCAGAGCATCCTCAATATGCATTTGGATGCACATGACCTTCCCATAATCCTTCCCTAGACACCACCAGGTGGTGATCAGTTGATGATCTACCCATGAATTCCAACAAAGACAGGTACGATAAACTGGTGTTTGATACAAAAGTGATCCCCTCCCTGAGCCTGGTTCGCCCGGAGGTTTCTTCCCATTAAAAGGGAGTTTTTCCTTCCCACTGTCGCCAAGTGCTTGCTCATAGGGGGTCGTTTTGACTGTTGGGTTTTTCTGTAATTATTGTGGGGTCTTTACTTGCAATATAAAGCACCCTGAGGTGACCGTTTGCTGTAATTTGGCACTGTATAAACAAAAGTGAATTGAACTGAATTGATCCAAAGGTCCAAGGAAGCAACCTTCCCATCCACAATGGAAAACCCAAACATACAGGCTCCAAGCCAGGCAGATATGAGTACACCCACCCCTGCTACTTCATAGTAAAACAAAGTCCAGCCCCTCTTCAGGAGACTGGTTCCATAGTGTTGAGGTGAGTCCAACAATATCTAGACTTCGCCTCTCAACCTCACACAAAAGCTCTGGATCCTTTCTCCACAGGAGGGATGATGCTCCATGTCCCTTACACCTGTTTGGGCAACCGGGAATCAGGCCACCAGAGCCTCTACTCGATCTCCAAAGCACCAAACCCCCACAGCTCCTCCTGCGGGTGGTGGGCCCACAGGAAATTCAGCTTTATTATAATCTTCATGAAGAAAGGATTCACTGGAGGACTGGTAGATTAGACTGCATTAGCTTCAGACCAGGCAGGCCAAATACAGTGGCAGATGAATGCAAACTATGGACGAAAACCAGTGAGAAACGATGTCACTCTTTGTTTCTCACAATCGTAACTTAAATTACTGTCCCCTGTCTGGTTTTGTGCAAAACTGAGAATTTAAAGACTCAAATTCCCAAAGGAGTAAATGGGGGAAAAAAAAAATACCCAGATGCTCTGATTTTGATGCAGAGGCAAAAATACAGCATGCTGCTTGAACCACCTCCACTGATAATGCAAGCACGCCAACCCAAAAGGTAAACATGAGCGAGACGGGGAAAAAAGAAGGAAAAAAAAGAAAGAAAAAAAAACAAACACTAAAATATATCTGGATGGAAACATGCTCCTCAGGCCAAGTGCTTTGACTTCACCTTGAATCGAAGGACAGCTCACTCCACCCCCAAAAATACCACAGGAATGCGAGTGCTGGAATTCCTCTAGGTTTCAATGGAAGGTGTCGTGTGAAATTACAACTTTGGAGTGCGTGTACTTTGTCCCGACAAGCAAGTGCTGTGCTGGAGTGCACCCATGCCAAGAAAAAAAAAAAAAAAGTAACACACACTACAGGCACTAGTTCTGCTTGTTAGTCGCACACAGAAAACCAGTCAGGTAGAGCTTCCATTGCACTTTTTAATTGGGCTTTCCTCGGTTGGCAGAGGGGGATCTGTTTAGAGACCTCGTGCCGAAACATCAATGGAAGCTCTGAATTTTAGGCTTGTGCCGATGAGAACAGACACGCTTTTCCTGGAACTGTGTCTGACAAAAATAAAGGCATTTTTGTGCAGCACAGAAATCCTGAAGCAGACAGCAAACAACATTTCTATAACTGCATGTGTCTGCAGCCTGGCATATCCCGGCGTCTGAGAAAGGTCACATCAAAAGCATCGGGTACCGGCACAAGCCTACTCGAACCCATCAGAAGTTTTGACTCAGATTAGTGAAGAACAGCAGGACAGACTCCCCCATACCAGACTGTCAGGCGGAAACAAAGGGATGAGAACTGTTGGTGCTGAAGCAAAAGAGATTTGGCTTACTTGGGGGAGCTCCAGACAGGTTTATCTGAAACCCTAGAGGTGAGAAGACAGCTTTTTATTTTTGTTACATTCGACTGCTTTGTCAGTTTTGACTTCAACCTCCCAACAACCCAAAAACCCTGAGAAGTAATTGCAAAAAACTGGCCCCGCTTTAGTTTCTGAGCTGTCAAACATTCTGGTGCACCTATCGCGGGTTAAATGCGGGTTAAATGCATTTTCTGGATGGCAACGCACTGGCATGCACACGTGTTTATGAAACAAGCAGGATGAAAAACTAAAAAGAAAGAAACGAAAAGAAAAACAAAGTCTGGAAGTGAGCAGGATTTACCACCATGAAATGATTTCAACAGAAAACAAACAGTTGAAAAACAAAAGAAAAAAAAAAACAACTTCTTTTTCCTCTCGGGGCAGCTCACCATCGATCAGCATCACGGGAGGAGTTAGGAATCGTTAGTTACAGCATTAAAATGAAAGATGAAATACAGTCAGGGAAAAGTAAGCAGAAACAGGACAACATCAGGGTTTAATGTCAGATAATTGTCAATATAACAATCAAACAGTCAAAGCATTTAAACATTATGTTATCACTACTGTTAGGCTACTTCATTATGGTGGCAGCTGCAAGAGCTGCAAAATTAACATGCATACCATTTATACCAATTACATGAAAGCGAAATAAACCTAATTCCAAAAAGAAGCTATATTCAGCTTCGTGATTCAGGGATTGTAACACCAGCATAATATTAGAAATACAGAAAAACAAATCAGAGTATGTAGCAGGTGTTTAATTCTTCCAAGAATTTACCATCCAGATTAAGAACTGATTGTTTTTAAATGCATGTCCTTATCTGACTCTACTAAGTCAAGGAAGTGTGTAGCTACCTGTTTCACTCTGACATCTCCAGCAGGTGTTGGACTCTGAAAGTTAAAATGAGACAGCGTTTGTACAAAAGCAACACAGCATGGTGAGCATTTTGGTGAAAGCCTGGCCTAAATCTGTAACTTACTAAATCTATAAAGGATGCACGGAAATAAACCAAACTCCAACGATGAGTCCAGCTATTTAACCTGCTTTTACATTTTTCCACCCGCATACAGTAAATAAAACACGACTCCTGAGGACATTCTTAATCACTGGGGCGTTTAGATGAAGTCAGCACACACAACACTAACATAACTGAGGTGCAAGCCACTGTGTACGTGTGGAAGATCACTTTGAATATCAAGGGTGTTGCAACCCGAATGCATTTCGAGACACTGCCCTAATCTGGGCCGAACAGTGTGCCTTCGTGCTCTCTGTTATTTACAAATATAAATATGTTAATAGGCTAATATGAGATGAAGAAATATCGACGCTAGTTAAAATTGGTAGTTTTTGTAGTAGAATTTGGCGACATTGGGCAATAGAAAACAGGATGCAACAGGGCAACAAAACATCAAAATGGTAAAACGGACCTTTAACTCAACAGGAGAGAAAAAGAGATGAATTGCATTTCTAACTGGTGAACTCGAAAATAACAGCTCTCCTGCCTGCAGGGAATGCCAGTCCGCTCCCTTGGGAATATTTTTCAGTCCTGGGAGTAGCCTGAGCCTCCCACGGCTAGCCCCGCTAACATTAACCTTCACTGCAGCAGACTGCGCGCCCGCCCCCCTCCAGCTTCACGCCAATGTTTTCCCACCGCCCCCCACTCACCCTGCATGCTGCTGACGGTGGTAATGTGCTGGGACTGGGACTGGTGCTGCTGGTGCGCTGCTCCTGCGTTGTTGCTGCTGGGTGTTGTTGGGTTGTTAGGGCTGGGAGTCGCCATTGTTGTGTGTTTGAATTCCATCAGCAGCGCCCGGAGCTGCAATGCAGAGACTCGGAGAGCAACTTCACTCCCTTCCCTACCAGCCACCGTAACCGCTGCTGCGCTAACAGCCGCAAAAACGAGCAGGCAGCGGCACCGAAAAGGCCTTAAATTATTAAAGCTTTTAAAAATTTCTGGTCTGCGTTAAAGGCCACCTCCGTACCAACGTTAACAAAAACAAACATCCAGCCAAGCTAGGCTAACTGAACTGGCTATCCGAGAGGCTTTACGACCCGCAATCAGCTGACCAAGTGACACCGACATGTCAACGCCCAATGTACGGAGGGCTAAAAGTGCCAAAATGAAATAATTAAATACGTCATTAAATTAATTGAATTTAATGGATTAATTAAAATTGGAAATAAATAAATAAACTATTAGTTTGATTTAAGAAACACATTTAATTATTTCACAAATTCATTCATTATTTTATCTGTCGATCTCACCCATCAAAGTAAGGGGGCAGGGCTAACGCTGACATAGTCAAAACTACTGTGTCTACTACAGTCATTGGTCTGGAGTCAATTCTATCAGTTTCCATTTCTCAGTGCCAAGTACACAGAGGTTGTATTTGTATACTTGTTAGTTTCTGCTTAGCAGGTATGCTCAGGATTCTGGATGTCTGAGGACGGGAGAACAGCTCACGGCACAGACAACAGCATACTTAATGACATCAGCTCGGCTTCACTGTGTACTGTGCCTTTTTACCCTTATAATTCATATTTACGATGAAAATAGCATATAAGAGGCATAATTACCCGTGTTCTTTTAAATTATATACATACTCTGGCAAGCTGCTCAGCTATAAAATGCCCATTAATTTGAAATTATTTTGAAAAGACATAAAGAGTGAATGATTTAGTTCAAAATATACTGACAGCACAGTGAAACATTAAGGTTCACTAAAACCATCCAGTTATGAAGCTGAACTTTAATCTCACCTGAACCAATTTAGTTGGGGAACTAATAAAACCTTAAATAAAGAGAACATCAGCTGTTATATATCACCTAAAAGAAGTATATCCTGTGTTTACCCTCCACTGAGAGGTGAGGGTCAGTGAGGCTTTGAAAAAAGTATGCCAAACAGGCTGTTCTTGACAGGTATCACGAGATCCGATCACCAGATCAGCTGATATCTGGTGAGGCGAGCTGGCTGTTAGGCTGAAGGGCCCTCGCATCTCTAAAAACACTGGAGCACTTTTGTAAGTAGGCTCTATCTTGAGACACTGATTACATATTTAAAGATGATGCCACTGAATTCTTAGCTAAAAAAAATGTTTTTAACTATAACAGCAGCATTTCAAACTTTACATACAGTTTTGGGACACTCTCCTCCACCAGCGCCACTTGTAACTTTGTTTAAAATATATTATGGCAGCCACAAGACCGACTGTGACACTGCATCAACCCATTCTCTGGGTTCGATCTGTATTGACTTGTTGTGCAGGGTTACCAATCAGATGTTAAGGTCTGTTAATGAGCAACAGTTTAAATTATTTCATGATGCACTACAGCACAGGAATTATGAAATAATTAAAAAGTGAAAAAACGAAATTTATTTTTAAATAAAAATTATATTTTGATGAATGAATGACACCTTTGTGCATTTAATTACATTTTTAATGTTTGTTCTTAGAGTTCCTTGTTGGCATTTTTGGCCCTCCATACTGCAGCGGCCCTACACGCTAGAAGCAGTTAGAGACAGAGCGGATATTCGTCAGAGTTTGTTTCAAAATAAAACAAAATAGTGCTTGGCTGAAATATCTTAGGAGTTAAATCAAGGTCCTTCAGAGACATTATAAGCGGGAGACATGGCAGTCAGATTCCTCAACTTTATTTTATTGGGGCGCAGATGGGGTTTTAAAAACTTATTTTGGGACAAAGCAAGCAAACCGTTAAAGCCAGCGAGCATTGCAATGAAGGTAAACTAGATACATTAGATTAAAATAAAGAGATTTAGTGGTTTATTCTTCCAAACTGGCCTTTTGGTAATTCTGGCGCATTTAGAGATTGTTTATTAATGTGTATTGTCCCTACCAAATAAATAAAATTTAATTTCAAATTCAAATCAGTGATTTTTAGGTGACTCTGTGTCTCATTTGAAGCAGGGTGGCCTGAGCCTAGCAAACGTGATGTGTAACAAAAGTTGGGCAGCATTTCACTAATGCTGAGAGGTGGTTGCAAATTAGATATATCTAACCAGTTATATACATAAGTGGCATCAAAGCTAAAATTGAGTTTCGGGATCTTGTGGAGTAATCTTTGCAAATTCCTGTATTTTCTTTTTCTAAACTGTTAACTGTTTGTGTTCCAGTGTTCATGCAAAGCTTCGTGTTTCAATAAAAACTGCGTCAGTTAAAGCAGATGAATCACTAACCAGCTTTGTCTGCTCCAGTTTACACTTTCAGACATAAATTATTCTTTCCCGCTGTTCGTTCTGGGCGGTGAGAAGGTTTATGGTGGTTTTATTTTGCAAAGAAGTTGCGGAAATTGTTGCAGCAACGTCCCAGCCCGGCCACCATACTGGTACGGGGGACGCGTGTGTTGTGTATGTTATTACACCTGGACGAGGATCTACACTACTAAAATTAATTACAACATGTTTAATTTTCCTCCAATCTTCAAACTGTTTAACTGGATACTTGATAAATAACCGCAAACCTGCAGGTTTTCAAATCAAAGGACATTTTTGGAGAGAGTATGTTTCTGTAATATGAGATTTAACTACGTACCCTGTGTAATTATGCAAACCTAAGAAATGTTTTTTCCCTTATTTATATATTTATTAACTGCTCAGAGAACCCCGCTGCAGGATGGCGGCGGCAAAGACGCGTCAGACAAACCGGATGAGGCGTTTCTTCCGGCTGACTGACGTCACTGCGGAGATTGGAAATGTGCGCTCGTTTTGTTGATCAAGGCGCCCAGGAACAATGGTCCTTTTTAGGATTAGAAGACTTGATTGTGTTCATTGCGGACAATTAAAGAACATAAAAATAAACGGAAGAGAATGGATGGATGGAATTAAATAAACAAATAGCTTAACAGTTCGCAGCCTGGGGTTTAACCAGCCTGAGTTTAAATAATGTGAATATTGACGCTGAGTTCCAAACCAGTCCGTCTTATAGACTGCAGGTCGTTTCACACTGCCTGTGGTCGGTGCTCCCATCAGCTGACGTGGTTAACATCAAGCGAACCCCTCGGTGTTTTTTTTTATTTATTTTTTTGTTGCCAGGCTATCGGAACTGTGAGTGCGTCTGCTTCCGTATGTCCGCACGTCCCGTCGGCCCGGGCGGGGAAGTGAAAGGCTCCAAGCAGCTATGGGAGAAGTTTGTAAGCAGAGGAAGCCGTGGCTTTGTGTTATTTGGCAAATCTGCAATGTTTTCATGTGTTTGTTCTTCGCTCTGGCGTCATACGTTCAGGTGAGAGTTTGATTTTTTTTTTAACATTTTGTTGTTGTTGTCTGCTCTCTGTGCAACTGTGATCAATAACTGCGTCCTGATCTCCCGCTGCAGATCAATGACCCTGACGCAGCCTTATGGATGGTAGGATTACACTATTTTTTCCACATTATTAGATATGTTGATGTTTTTGCAGGATTAGTTATTAACACCACCTTCTTGTCCAGGTGGGGTACGGCGTACCTGCGGTCCTGTGTGCGCTTATTGTCGTGAAGCCACACCTGACAGGTAGATGGATAAGTTTGGGGTTATGGTGGTTGATATTTACTAATAGATGCTTTGCCTATTAGGAATAAAGTCCTCATATTAAAGGATATGAAGCTGGTAACTAAGGCTGCTACTGAACTTTACTCTAGTGCAGGTTTTCAGTGCTGGTAGCGCCACCATGTGGCTGTATCCTGACTGTACAGCTTGCTGCAGAGTTTTGGGTATTTTTTGCATTCTTTAATTTATCTTTTGTGCTGTTTCCATTTCAGAGGCTTTGCCCTGGAGACGTGTTGCAGACCTCCATGTGATGATTTCCAGCGCTGTTAGTGCCACGTTGGGCTGGGCGTTGTATAAAGAGCGAATCACACAGATCTTCCAGCAGGAGGAGGGCAGGTACGCCTCACCCGATCTGAGAAAAAACTCTCTGTTCCATGGAAAACCCATATTTTAGTGCACACACATTTTGAGCATTGCCACAATCACCATTTGAAAAAAAACTGAAAAAAAAAAAATCCTGGTGCAGCGGGTCACAGCCACAGTCATGAACAGCACTGCCTCTTCACCCCCCCTGCCTTCTGGGATGTGCTACGGGACACTGTACACCTGAACCACAAGACTAAAAAAACCGCAGAGGTGCTACACTGCTGAACTCTGACCATATCAAACTTTAGTGCATTGCATCCAGTTGTAAATAGACCATTTATTTGCTATTTATACTGCCTTTGCTCATGGTACAGTAAATATCACATCCTTATTTATTTTATTTACATTTCTTATTTTCTACCTCTTATTATTTATTATTTCAACACCTGGAGAATGGCTCCAAACAAAATTTTATTGTGTTCTGCAATGACAATAAAGATATCTCATCTTTCTTCCTGTTAGAAGGGAGTTTTTCCTTCCCACTTTTGCCAGGTGCTTGCTCACAGGGGGTCGTTTTGATTGTTGGGTTTTCTCTGTAATTATTGTAGGGTCTTTACCTTACAGTGTAAAGCTCCTTGAGGCAAATATTTGTTGTGATTTGGTGCTATATAGATTAAATTAAATAAAATAAATAATGTAGTACAGACAAAACAGCTTAATTAGAGTAATAAAGAAGCAGTCCCCATTAATTTAGTTTTTAAATTTTTTACACGGGTATTTAATATATTTTTGCCCCTTTAGAGAATTTTCTGGGCTCATTTTGACGGCAGTTTGGCTTCTCCTGTGTCGCCACTCTGGAAGGTAAGAGATTCAACTTTTATCTTTTTAATGTTGCTGATAAAATATTACTTATTTATTTGGGGCCATTCTAGGAAGGACTGAAGATTAGACAGCTGGAGAGGGGCTGATAGTCAAAGGAAAACATTTTTCTTTATTTTTTTCTCGTAACTTTTTTGTTTTTTTTAACTTTAATTTCAGACAGTATCCTTGTTTTTTCTTGCAAAGTTTTGTTTTATTTTTTCTCTTAAATGTGTGACATTTTTATTTTATTAATATTCACATTTTATTTCATATTTTGGATTTCTTGTTAAACTTCATGGGTAGATAGTTTATGACCAAAGTTGGGATTTTTTAATGGGGTCACTGGGGTCAAGATCAAAGGTCACGATCAGATGGTTTTTGTTGCTTTGTTTTTTTAATTTTAATTTCATATCTAATATGAACCCTTGCATGATTATTCTCCATGTCAAGACATTATGCAGCGATCAGCTCCTGGAGGTCAGGGTCAAAAATCAAGGTTACAATTATTAAATCTTTATTTTTCATGTGACAACAAACAGGGTTAATACAGTGTGACAGGCGTAGTTAGCTCCACTAGGCGGTGCTCTTGTTTATTTATTTATTTCTAACTTCAGTCTCAGAGAACATCCTTTCCAACTTTAATGTAGGACTTTCTGAGGGTTTTTTCTGTCATACTTGTTTGTCCTTTACGTGTCATCAAGTCTCTGTTTTTTTCCCCCTCCATTCCCTCTTCTGTGTCAGAGCTCCTGTCGGGATGCTCCGAGTCTCCACAGCTGTTGCCATCACAGTCTTCCCATTTGTGGCCTGGCTTTACTACCACGTCAATAAGGAGCTGAGATCAGACTGGCCTTCACACTGCACAACCGCCATTTAGACATCGGCCTGTGCTGTCTGATGAAATATGTATAACAGCTCAGGTGCACTATAATTTTGTTTTGTTAAACGCTTTTTGTAAAAGAAAAATTTTTTAATGTAAAAATCTCCTGTGCGACGTTTAAGTGAAATAAAATAGAATAAAGTGAATCTTTATTATAATAAAGTGATGTCCAGGTTTGTCTAAAGCTAAGTTTTCCACTCTTCGGGTGGCAGCAGAGAGCACACGGCCAGAAGAGATAGAAGAAGAAATTAGTGACGCTATTTCCTGTGATTAGTAACGTCTCCCTGGCTACCGATCTGAGATCAGCCAGTTAGGTTCCTAGTGGCGTGTTTAAAACTACCACGACTGTAGTAAAACTGACCCGCGAACGGTAGTTTGTGTGCCGTGTTTCTGTTCACTTCTCACGCTTTATCGAAGCTGCAGCCGCTTCCTGGTTGTGGCAGCGGTCCTGTGAAGGTGCAAACATGTCCCTGAGTGTGTTATATCACAGCCTGGGCTGCCGTCTGCTTCACGGCAGAGTCGTACGGAGCCCAGTGAGGCTCGCAGCCGGCGCTTTACGGAGCGAGGCGGGCCTGAAACACGCGCTGTCCCCGCGGAGAGCTCACCGCTGCCTGGTAGGTCAAAGCTGCTAATAAGTCCGCGGTGACAGCAAACTTTGTTTAGTCATTTGAGAGTTTTGCAGTCCGTTCTCTCTGTATCGTTAAACCAGGTCTTGTTTTAATAACAGTAATATAAAACAAAGCGCTTCGTTTAGCAAATAATTTGTCACACTTTGCCGTTTGGGAAGGGCAAAAACAATAATTTAGAACTACACCTGCTTCTCCTACTAGCAGCAGCACCTTAAACTGGCAGGTGTTTGAATGGGAATGAGATGATCCACAGACACAGAACCCAGACCTGGATGAAGCCTGATTCTGGGCCATGATCCATTTTCACTCCATCAGTCCACGTCAGGAAAACTCGGTGTTCAAGCGGAATAATTATACAGCTTTGCAGCTCCACATTTTTCTTCCTGGACTCTACCAGAGTAGCTTACCATGGCTGCGGCCGCTCAGCTCATTCTCTTTCTGAAACCAGACCTTTAGCTCCTCCCCATTTCAGGCAACTTTCATCTGATTGGCTGCCCTTCGTAAACAGAAGGTAGATGTGTGGTCCTTCTGTGCCTGAGATGACACACGCTGGCTTAAAGCAGGTGACAAGTGGGGGTCCACACAAGAGGTTTACGTGAAGAAAAGATAATTTATTAAACATAAACTAACCAAGGCAAACATCAAGGAGGGTTGATGCCAGGTGGAATGGAAGAGAGAGAGAGTGAGCAGTTTGTTTGGACCTGCTTTTATAGCCTGGAGGGCGCAGTTGAGCAGCATTAGCAGCCAGTTATCAAGAACAGCAGGCCACGACTTCCCTGAGACACTGAGCGGGGTCGTCACATTAACAATTAGAAGGCTTTATTTTCTCTCTCTGTGCAGTTATTGTTGATGCAGATGGGAGGCGCTGCTCTTCCTTTCCTTTGTATCCACAGCGTACAGCAGGGAGTTGTTAAGGGGCTGTTTTAATGTCACTGTTCATGCAAGCAGTGAGCTATGCATCAGCATTACCTGCATATGCACAGACCTCTTTATTTAAAACTGTGGCCATGTTCAATTTGAGTATCCAGCATTTTTATATTTTGTGACTTGAAGCGGCTCACGGTTTTCCTGTGCTTGATCATGAACAGGCGAATGTGAGCCGGCAGCACACCTGCAGAGCGACCCATTGGCTGAATCAACACAACTTAAGATCATTTTCCTCACTGCCTCCTCCACCCTCATCAGGAGATAAGCCAAAGAAGTCTGGGGTAAGAGTTTGATTGACTCCGTTCATTTTAAATGGAAACTTCAGTTTTAAAGGTTCCTTTTGTCTTACAGGGCAAGGACATGACTGACATTTAGTGCCTTTAGTAGCACTAAGAGACTACAATAGGCATTTAAAAGTCCTACAAAATATTCTCCATCACTCATCAGTAATCAAGTTATTTAAGGTGACCCAAAGGATTATGCATCTGCTTAAATAAACTTACCAAGAGTTTATTTGCAGGCAGAAAATGAACCAAGAAGCGGCTGTGATGGAATAAATATTGTATAATTATGCTTGTCCTGTGTTTTTGCTTCCTTTGCGCTCTCTTTAAAGCCTGTGACGTGGAAATCTTTAGCCATGACATTCGCTGTCGGGGGTGCTCTGCTCGGAGGGATGAAATATTTCAAGAAAGAAAAGGAGGAAAGTCAGTATTTCACCACACATTTAAAACTCATGTCAGCATGCAAAGAAACAGTGGATGTGACCTTTACGTCACACATGTTAAATAAAGTGACGGAGTCGTAAATAACCTGCCTGTGACTCTAATCATGCTGTAATTGGCAGTGATTGAAAAAGAGAGGAACAAATCAATAGGGAGGCCGGCGCTGGGAGGCCCGTTTTCGCTCATCGATCACAACAACAAGCCCACCAGGAGCGAGGACTTCCTCGGCCGCTGGATCCTCATCTACTTTGGGTTCACTCACTGCCCCGACATCTGCCCCGACGAGCTGGAGAAAATGGTGGAAGTGGTGGATGAAATAGGTATTCAGACCGGTTTTTGTTAGAAGAGGCGGTGAGAATTTAAAGTCCCGATTTTACTCAACGTGCGTGTGCTTTGTTTGGCTTTTTTGCAGACAAAATAAAAACTCTTCCAAACTTGACGCCGATCCTCGTCACCATCGACCCTGACAGGGACACGCCAGAGGCCTTAGCCTCATACGTGAAAGGTAAAAAACAAAAGACGTGATCAAGCTGAATACCACAAGTTTGAATATGTATGGAGAAACCTGTTGTTGAGTAGGAATGCAGCAATTCAGACAATATTGTCCACTCTCACATCACAGCTCCGTGATAACCTCACGGAGCTCTAAATGTCTGGTTTAAGCTGTAATCTACTGGCAAATGTATAGACTGTTAAACAGAACCAAAACTAATAATTTTGAGAATAACTATGAAAGAGTAAGTGACCCTCCCATGCATCCAAAAACAGCATGCAGGAGTGGGTGTATACACAGGCTTCTCCTGCATAGAGGAACTTTATCCTGTGTTCTTGGATTTTAAACATACTGTCTCATCCTTCAGAGTTTTCCCCAAAGCTGATTGGTCTGACGGGGTCGACAGCTCAGATCAATGAAGTTTCCAGAGCGTACAGAGTTTACTACAGTCAGGGGCCAAAGGATGAAGACAACGACTACATCGTGAGTCACTCTCTGCTCTGGTTCGGCTCCCAGAAGCCGGGATTTTCTTCAGCTCCCAGATTCACGTGTCTGTTTTCTTTAGGTCGATCACACAATCATCATGTACCTCGTGGGACCTGACGGGGAGTTTGTGGAATATTTTGGACAGAACAAAAGAAGTGTGGAGGTCACCAACTCGATAGCAGCACACATGAGGAAGTACAAGAAGGGAAAATGAGCTGCAGCTCGTTAAGGCCGACCGCGGACTCTCAGACTCGTCCTCGGGGGCGTCTGTCCACCACTGCCATCATATCTGGGTTTTTATTTATTTTGGATCAACGATTCCATAAAGATACATGTCTGCAGTGGTGTGCAGAATGCCCGATGTTTTCATTTTGTTTTCTGATTATTCATTTTGCATTGCTGCTGAATTAAAAAAAAGAAAAAGAAAAATCCCACAAACATTCAGATGAGCTCAATATTTGTTGTTTCTGATGCAGATAGCACAGCTTATTCTTAAAGGCAAGTGAAGCAAGCCCTTGAATTTTATTTCATCCAAGCCAATGTAAAATATACAGTGAAAAGAGTGGATGCTCATATTAAACATGCCCAAAGTTTCAAATAATGTGATGAGCCAAAAGCCAAATTTTCAGGCTGCTCTGCACACTCAGCTCCTGCTGTACCAGATCTCTAACATGTTCATCTCTGGCAGCCAATCAGGTCCAGCATAGGATGAATAAAGATTAGAGTACAGGATCACAAATGTGCCCTTTACGTCCAAATGCACGGCTTTGGAAGCTTTTGCTGAGATTCTGGCCGTCTTTAGTTTTAGGGACTTACAAACACACAGAGGCAATAAAGATGATGCAGGTCAATGCAGTCAGTTCAGAAGAATCCAGAAGATGAGATGTAAAGGAGGACAGTGAGGTTGCTCGTTTTGGATGGACGACAAAAGTAGAAGATCTGAAGAAGCAGAGGGAGTTAGCAGATGGAGATAAAAGCATTCATGACATTTTCTATAACTGCAGATGAAAGGAAGGACCTCTCCTAGTCAGACGGAGCAGGACTGGCCGGCTTGCCACGTGTCAAAGGACGACTTTGTTGCGTGATAAACTAAAAACCGATGACTCTACACATGCAGTTTTATACACTGGAATTAAAGTTTACTTCAGACAGTGTTTTAAAATAAGTGCCCAGGAAGCGCTTAAGTAGGTGTTTCTTCGCGTGCAGTTGTAAAACCCCTCAAATGACTCTCATAAGAACCACCCCAGGAAAAGAGGACCAGAGGTTCTTCCTGCAGCAGTAGATCAGCCTCTACAAAACAGCAATTACCAGCACCTCGGCTCAGAGGTCGCCTCAACACAGAATTTGAGCCAAGAGTTAATCATCACGGCTACCACAACATCCTGCGGCGACATCCCGTCCAAGCTTAGCTTTTTAAGGAGGAGGAGGAGTGAAACAAAATACCCCCGGGCTCTGTGGGGACTGTGAGCTGCATCAGATCACTTGGCCTCCACAATCACATGACCTCAACCCAGGCGAGGTGGTTTAGGAGTGAATTAGAAGCGGCCGTGAGGGTTAGTATCAAAGCACGGTTGCCAGTGTGTGTTGTTTTGAAGCTTTGGAGCCTTCAGTATTGTTCTGCACTGTAGAGAAAATGAGCATTAGTAGCTACTAAACTGAGCACATGAAAGGAAGCGCTCCAGCAAGCAGTAAGAGGAGGGCAGACTCCTGAGCTTTCACTCTCAGACCACTGAGCCGTCGGTATTTGTGGACGGATGGAAACCCGTTTCCACAGGCTGACAAGTGCAATTCATAAGCACCACTAGTGGGAGCTATATTTCCACTACAGATAAACTATCGAATATCAGAATGTTTTAGATTAGGCTGCATCGAGCCATCTGTACCTCAAGTAATCTATTATTTGATGATAATGTCCAGAGGCAGGCATAGGCGGGGAAATAAGGACTGTTGAGGACAAACCAGTGAGTGCTGCTGGTAGGAGAGGTGCAACCTCAGCAGTGCACAGTGATGTGGTCACAAGCTGTCTCAAAGGAGGGAGTTTGCTTAAATAAAAGATAATTTATTGAAGATAAATCCCCCAAACACAAACACTGAAGAGGGTGACTATCAGGTGGAATATAAGAGAGACCTGATCATTTCATCTGGGCCGGCTTTTATATTCTGGAAGGCTGATGAGGTCTCTTTTTTCCCTTTACAGTCACTGTTACGTATGATTGGTATTTGTAATGTTTTGAAAGAGGTTTAGTAGTCCAGAATCTTTAGTCTTTGCCAATTTGTGAGGATTTGCGCACCAAAATCATAGATATCTGCATCAATCTGTGAAATATTCCTTTCTGTTGGACTGATCTGATCATCTGCTGATGATGAAAATTTAATTCCAAACACTTTTATCTAATTGGTCCATGAACACTGAGCTCACCCATAATGCGTAAATGCACTCGGACTGATTGTATCATTAAAAAGCTTTCTGTTCACTGGATCGCTTCCACTGGAATTTCTCATCCTTCCCTTTGGAGGAAAACCTCAGCCATTATATAATCGTGTCTAGCAGTGTCTGCGGCGATATTGATTTATTAATATCTTTTCCGCCCGTGCACCTGTCGTAGTTCCTCCTTTAGAAATCAGATTAGAAAAGCAAACACAGCAGTCGTTCGGCTGTCCGGGGCCAGACACCGTGCTCATTCCTGGAGGAGAGGGGCCTCCCGGCCGGAGTGCTTAAAGGGGAATTAATTGATTTCTGGATTAATAGAAATGTATTTATAGCCTCAGCGTAGTATTTTAGTCAGCTGGTTGGATCTGTGCGGTATAAATACATTTATAGCAATTATAGATTTTAAGCTATATAGCAGTGAGAGCGTGAACTAAACTTCATTTGGATTGATGTCTCGGCCGATCTGTGAGGCTTTCAGGCTCCATCAACACCTCACACATTTGGCTCATTGTGCGCAGATCAATCGTGCTGTCAGTCTAAATGCAGCTCAGTGCCTTCTGTCTTTGTTGCGGCAGCTTTGGCTCAGAAATGACACAGATCTGTGGATCAGGGTTTAATCCTAGTCCAAGAAAGCGGAGCATCAGCTTGACAAAAAGCTTGTTTTTTTGGGTTTTTTTAAAAAAAATAAATGCATGTGGTTTGTGCCTTTTCACAGTCAGACTCCCACATGCACATTTGTTGCCGTGCTGAGACATGACAGAGGGGTCGGTGTAGTGTAAGGCCCACACGTGTCTTCCCAGAACCAATTATAACCACAGCTGTTGCCAGACCTTCAAGTGACATTAGGGCGCTATTAAATCAGCACCAATTAGACGGTCTGTGATGCACTCTCAGACAAAATGTGTATTCAAACATCGAGTTTGTATGAAATCATAGACTGTACGTAAAAGATGGAGATTGGCACCATAAAGTCCTGTGGTGAAGCCTGAGTTGAGCGTGTTTGACATCTCCATTTTGGTTTCGTGAAACTGGATGTGATATGTGATCATCTAATGGCTTCTGATTGACACATGGTTAGCCAATTGGCATACCCTGGTTCATTCTCCTATCTGATACTAATAGTGACCATAATTTACAAAATGACTTTCATGTTGTATTCAGTATCGGCTCCATTGTGTTCATCGCGTTCCCAGTTCTGGACTGAGAGGCGACACAGAGCCAGCCTCAGGCAGTCGCGGGCGAGTCTCCTGGTTGGATTCTTTGTCTCTTTAATCCGACCTTCTTAGTTTTAGATGTCTGGGTTCTGTTGTTGGCTACAGTTCATTTGTATTGAATTAGGAATTTGGAAAGTCTTCATCATTAATCCCATCTCCTGAGTCCTGCACTGGGTCCAAATCCCGCCAGCCACGCAGCGTTTGAGGGCACGATCCAGACGTGAAATACACAAATATATACAGAAAGAGAGCAACTTAAACAAAATGAAATTATGAACCATTTGTCAATTAAATGTTTCAATAAACTAGCCAAACTTCTGTTCTATTAACTTTAACGTGTATTTTGATTGAGGTTTAAAAAACTCATGCTTGAAGGAACTTTTTAAGACCCTTATTTGTATCTTTGAGTTAAATTAAGATCAAGAAACAAGTTTCTAAAACTTAAAATTGTATCAAAACCCAAATTTAATGACCTTCAAGACACGAGTTGATTAAAGAAATCTGCTGCAGAAGAAGGTGAAATATTCTGACTTTCATGAGGGGGAGTCTCTGAATAACAGTGGAGCCTATGATTAAACAGTCAGCTGAGCTTCCAGTAAGCCCCGCCTTAACGCTGCAGTCACATCCTGTAAACTCAAACACGTATATCTGCATTATATTGTGTTTGCTGATCGAGGCGCATTAATAGGGACTTGCTCAAAGGATTTTAAATGGATTTATGGTTAACTGTGTTAGCTAGGAGGTGGATTCTCACTGGTTTCTGTGAACTAAAGCAACCGATCCCACGCAATCCTCCTTTAACTTCTACATTAACCATTTTACGTTTTTACTGCCTTACGACATATGGTTTTATCTTCTGCGTTAAGCACATTGAGTATAATGGGTATAATGAAATATATGGTATATAAATAAAATGGTCGTTGGCCAGTGTTGATCACCCAGACAGAGAATGGAACAAAAGGCAGCAAACAGCCAAAGAAAAGCTCTAAAAGAGAGTTCAGCCTACAGTGAAGAATGAAGGTGGTCATGCAAGTATTGACTTTCAAGCTCATATGAGGGGTGGCCTTTGTAGAATAGTGTATAAATGCAACAAAAGTGCTTTGAATGCCAAGTAAGAGTAGCAAACATGATACAACTACCGCATTTCCTTGAAGGTCTTCAGATGTTCCCGAAAGAAAAGAAAAGTGCAGAAATCCTGCATTTAATTTTATGGTTATGATAAATTATTTTACTTGAAGTTAAAACACAAGAAATCCAACAGCTCAAAAATCTAGATAAGCCCATAAATGATATTAAATGCATTCGTGATGTGTTCGATCATAAAAAAAAAACTAACAGGAGAACACACAGAAATACAAGTGAAGTGGCATGCAGACGTTTTACACAGCAAACAGCAGACTTCAGGCTGAGGGCGGTGGGCAGCAGAAGATTAACATAGTGATGAATATGAAGCAAAACCAGCTTTTAAAAATAAACGTGCTTAAATGCAAAACAATGTCTGTGATGATGTTGTCCACCAACGCCAGCTGCCCCCAGCACACTCGTGTGTGTGTGTGTGTGTGTGTGTGAGATGGGCTCTGCTCTCCAGAGTTTCAGCGATACCCTAAACGACCTAATCTTCCCTGATCCCACAAAATTAGGCCTGCCACGCTGAGCCTGTAAGCCCCCTAAGCTGTTGTCCATACCGTTCATTGCTTTTTAATGGACAGGCTGAAGGATCACAATTGAAACTGTTTAAAAGTGACACAATACAGCTATACATAGACAGTTTGAAATACAAAATGGACATACTTGACTTATCCAAGGTAGCGTAAGAGCCAGATCTCCAAATATGGGAGAAGCAGCTTCCCTGACCATCTCGTATAAAAGCTGCCAAAGTCTGGCGAGGGTGTGTGGTCAGGTGTCTGTCGGGTGGTGTTGGAAAACGAACAGTCCACACAGTACAGTGATTTTTATAAAAAATTATTTAAAGGCCATACACATTTTTTGACCCAGGTAAGCAACAAATTTTTCACCAGCAGTTCATTTTTAAACACTTTTCGTCTTTAATGCACAGCTCGACAATATGAGTGACGCAGACATGGAAATATTCGGGGTGGCGGCCCCATACCTCCGCAAATCCGAGCGGGAGAAGATAGCAGCCCAGAATGTGCCGTTTGATGCCAAAACTGCCGTCTTCGTGCCTGACCCGAAGCAGGAGTACGTCAAAGGAAAAATCAAGAGCCAGGAGGACACGAAGGTCACCGTGGAGACCGATGGTGGAAGGGTGAGTGATGCGTCATCTCTGACATCTCACATCAGTATTTCTGTCGTTTACCTGTCCTTCATCAGAACGGATGATTTTTAAATCCCACTTCAGGTTGTCACAGTGCATGTGGATGACATTCGGCCCATGAACCCCCCAAAGTTTGATAAGATAGAGGACATGGCTCTGCTGACGCATCTCCCACGAACCAGCCGTGCTCTTTAACCTTAAGGAGCGCTACGCTGCCTGGATGATTTACGTAAGGACAACTTTATATCTTTATGTCAGTACTGATAGTTTGCATCCTGCATCCTCATTTCTTTCCTTCTCTCGTTAATTCAGACCTATTCCGGGCTCTTCTGTGTGACCGTGAACCCTTACAAGTGGCTGCCGGTCTACAACCCAGAGGTGGTGGCCGGGTACAGGGAAAGAACGTTAGGAGGCCCCCCCACACATCTTCTCCATCTCTGACAACGCTTACCAGTACATGCTCACAGGTCTGGGCACGTAAGAATACCTGCTGCTGGCATGAGTAGCTTCACTTGGTTCAGTCGTGTTATGCACTTTTGCTGAGCATAATTATGGATAATTAAAAGCATAACTACTTTAAAAGCAATGAGGTAATATTTGCAAAATGCAGATGAAACATTCCCACTAAACCATGTTAAATTGTTTCCAGGCGTGTACAAATATCGGACACTCGTTCAGCTCGACAGAAATGCCTAAAAAAAGAACAAAAAAAGGTTCTGTTAACAGGATTTTTGTCTGACTTTTGAAAATTATTTTGAAAAATTGTAACAATACACAACTGTGACCGTGCTTGATGAAACTCTGTGCACATAATAGTAGTTTGACACAATTAAGCATAAAAAATAAACTCTGAGGAAGCTATTAAAAAAATGCTGGAAACTTTTGAGGGCACTGAGGGCACAGGCTCTGTCGGTCCTTCATGCAGACCTTGAGCATCTGAAGCAAATGATCTCATGCACCTCATGACCTTCTGAGGTGAGACTACAGGAATGGCTTCTTGTTAGCCACTGAGACCATTTCTGATGAGGCTTCAGTGAACAGCACCTGGATCAGCTGAAGGTCCAGATGCACCTCTCATGTTGGATTCACTTTTATTCCCTCCTCATTTTTTTTGCAAATTTTGCATTTGGCTGGGGGCAGCGTTACTGCTGGTTGTATGAGGCTGACCCCTACAGAGGCCCAACTCTTCCAGAATGGCACATCAATACGTGCCATTGTTTGTGTCTCCCGGCACAGTCTGAGGACCGGTATCTGCTCCTTTGTGCAAGGAAGAGCAAGATGAGCACTACCAGAGCAACAAAGTGACCTCCAGCAGGTTTCTGACCAAACAATCAGAAACAGACTTCAGTCTCCTCTAGTGGGCCCTGTGCTCACTGTCTGGCAGCGTACAGCCCAACTTGCATTTGCCATAGAACACCAGAATCCAGAATTGGCAGGTCCACCGCTGGTGCTCTGTGCTTTTCACAGATGAGAGCAGGTTCACCCTGAGCACACGTCACAGACGTGAAACGGTCTGGAGAAGCCGTGGGGAACGTTATGCTGCCTGTAACATTGTTCAGCGTGTTCGATTTAGTGGCGGGTTCAGTGATGGTCTGGGGAGACAAATCCATGGAGGAACGCACAGACCTCTACAGGCTAGGCAACGGCACCCTGACTGCCATTGGAACCACTGTAAGACCAGACGCTGGTGCAGTGGGTCCTGGATTCCTCCTGGTGCACGACAATGCCTGGCCGCATGTGGCGAGAGTATGCAGGATGAAGGGATTGATACCACTGACTGGCCCCACGTTCGCCTGAGCTAGAATCCAACAGAACACCTCTGGGACATTATGTTTAGGTTCATCCGATGCTGCCAGGTTGCACCTCAGACTGTCCAGGAGCTCAGATCTGGGAGGAGACTCTCATCTCATTAGGAGCCCCAACATTGTCAGGCAGGCATACAAGCATGTGGGAGCCAAGCAATCTAATGAGGAACATTTTGAGTAACTGCAATGAAATTTTGTCCAAATGTTCTAGCCTGCTGCATCATTTTTCACTTTGATTTTTTGGGAGTCTTTGATCATTTTCATTTCCATCAAATAAGCCTTTCATTCCTAACACACACCCAGTCCATATCAGGACTTAAGAATCAGAATCAGTAAGTATGTGGCAGCACTGTGCATCCTGAGTTGTTACGGACGTGTAAAGTTTTTATTATACTATCAAGGTACATTACTTGTTTCAGATAATTTTAAAAAATCCCCTCGCTGAGATTTCAAGAGTTCCACATTCTGAAATAAATACACAGAAACAAGATATTCTTTTAAATTAGACTAAAAGAAAAGTTATAGCAAAACTAAACCCTACTAAAAGAGTAGAAGTAACTCAAAACTGTTAAACACACACACACACACACACACACACACACACACACACTAACTGTACTCAAATATCACCCAGTTTGTTTTCCTTCCTTTAGATCGAGAGAACCAGTCTATCCTGATCACGTAAGTATGACTTTATTAGGGTATTGAATTTATTTCTATTTATTTTATTTCCCATCATTCATCTCATTTTATATTTTTATCAGTGGAGAATCTGGTGCAGGGAAAACAGTCAACACGAAGCGAGTAATCCAGTACTTTGCAACAATTACATCAATAGGAGATGCAAGCAAGAAGGAACAACTTGACAGTAAAGTGCAGGTTCGGTCCACTTAACTCTTCTTCTAATTATCTCGAGATGAAAGGCAAACTGAACCTGTCTCTTTTTATTTTGCCACAGGGGACTCTGGGAGGATCAAATCATCCAGGCCAACCCTCTGCTGGAAGCTTTTGGGAATGCCAAGACTGTGAGGAATGACAACTCGTCTCGATTTGTGAGCTGATCTGTTTTATTTAGCTCAGAGCTTTATTACCAGAGACATCCAAGAACTACCAAAAATAGTTTACCTGCTCCCACCCTCAAAGATTTTCCCTGTCCTTATATGTGAAACTTTTCCAGGGGAAATTCATTCGCATCCACTTTGGAACAAAGGGGAAGTTGGCATCAGCTGATATTGAAACTTGTAAGTGCCCATTTTATTAGTTACAATAACTGCAGCTTTTCTGCCATGAAGTCTGTAGCCACAGTGACTCGTGGAGTGGCCGAGGCTAGATGATCCTGAGATATGACAGGTAAGTATTCACAAGGATCTCTGCTGTCCGCACAGTTTGCCCAGGAAGGTTGACTGACAACGCTATGTTGTTGTTTAGTTCATTTCATTTTTGAGTTTTACAAATTTCAGCTTTGATACTTTAATAATTTTAATTAATAAGCAGCATATGAATTGTGTGAAGGCTGCAGAGTGCTGATGGTGAAATGGATCAACTTATTAGCTTCATTAGATTTTATCAGTGGAAGTTCTTCACTAACATTTTGATGCCTTAAAACTACACGTATTCTCTAGGAAGCTGCGTGCTAACGGAGACCCTGCTTTATCAACATTACAGAATAAACATATGTTTGGTACACCAGTGCATTCGGATCATCATTCCGATTGCGCAAACTGCCAGACATGACGGGCTATAAATAAAAAAATTAATAAAAAAATAAAGATCACGCAATTTTAAACACGACTTCAAACTAGTCATGAACTCATCAGGAAAGTATTTATTGAAGTCATGAATCAAGTGATCATTGGGGTCTTTCCCCCCCCCATAGACTTCTGTATAATCTGACTTGTTGGCCCTGGTGGCCATTAGAAAGAATGCAGGATCAAGGCACTTCCCATGTTGCCTGATAATAGTTAATATTAATATAATTAATATGTGGTTTTGCTCCTGAGGTCAGTTAGTGAACGTGTTATCAAAAATTAAGCTTTATAATGGCAGAATTTCTGGCAGAGAGTAAGGTAGAGTGGCCATGAATGTTCACTTGATTTATATGAATATACTTATGAATGATTAATATTCTACTCTCATTGCAAGTAACTTGTGCTTTATTTCTGCTTACTGCTAGACCTTTTGGAGAAATCCAGAGTGACGTTCCAGCTGCTGGCAGAGAGGAGTTATCACATCTTCTATCAGATCTTGTCAAACAAGAAGCCCGATTTAATCGGTGAATATACCAATCAGTGAGCTCTAAATGGTGACGACAGTTTCCGTAGCATCTGGTCTCGCACAGAGTTATCAGCTATCTTTCTGTGGTCCATTTCAGAGATGCTGCTGATAACCACCAATCCTTATGATTACCCTTTTATCAGCCAAGGGGAAATCACTGTGCTGAGCATCAATGATGCAGAGGAGCTCATGGCCACAGATGTAAGTGCAGAATATCTGCAGAAATTGGAATTAAGTCATGCATTTAATTACAGCATTTTTTTACTGATTATATTTTGATATGGAAAATGACATCAGACAAAGCTCAGACCTCAAATACCTGATTTTTGTTTATTCTTAATATACAAATGACATTAAATGTGTAAATAATTATGCATAAATTTACCCCCCGCAGAACAAATACATATTTGACATTATCATTTTTAATTTGGACAATAAATTAATGCACAGCATCAACATTTCATGCACACTGTTTCCATGTCTGCGCCCATTCTTCAGAGAGCCATTGACATCCTGGGGTTCAGCACAGAGGAAAAGGTCGGCATCTACAAGCTGACGGGTGGCGTCATGCACAACGGGAACATGAAGTTCAAGCAGAAGCAGCGGGAGGAGCAGGCAGAGCCCGACGGCACTGAGGGTGAGACGTCTGAGGCACAGTACAGTACAGTACAGTGCAGTGCAGTGCAGTAAAAGTAACAGTAGACCAGCAGCCTCCATGCAACCAGGAAAAAGCAGTTATTGATGACTGAATGCATTTAATGTTTTTTGCCGCTAGGACCAATTGAACCAAGTTGTGGCGACCAACTGGTCTCCAAGAGGCTGGGCGACCACTTCTGGTTGCAAGGAGGTTGCACAGGTTGCCTGCTGTGATGCAGCCTGTTCCAGCTAAAAAGCAGGGTGCACCCTCCCACTGACCCTCCCCTCTGTCTTATCTATCCTTCAGTGGCAGACAAAGTT